>CM060830.1:54675000-54925000 GCA_030762175.1 Metallyticus violacea | reverse complement strand
TTTCAGATCACCTCTGTATAGTTCCCACTTGCAGTTATGTGTGCAGATTCGACAGGTCCTTGAACTTCGAAATATACCGAGATGACCATATCTTTGCCAGCAGAAGTGACCACTTTTGCTCATTGTGTTAGTGATGATGGAGATTTACACACAGAGCTTTGCTGTTTTCTCTCAGGATCGAAACGATGTAGCCAAGTTTCATCAGCAGTAATTACCTTTGAAAGAAACTCTCTGTGCCCCAGTGGAGCAAACGCCTCCACACATATTCGATTCAAATTAACTAGGTGTTGGCTTCACCCAGCCAAAGGAGGTCACATTTCACGCGCAAGTTTCTCGTCTTGCATCTACTATTGACTGGTTCATATTCACCTGACAACGCATGCCACCTGCTACTATTTAAAAGTTTAAAACATTTATTTACATTGGTTCGTTTAAAATTAAATGTACAAATGACTGGCCTACGTTTATTGCCCTAGGATTCGAAAGCCTAGACTTTATTAAACCTCGCCAACGGAAGGTTTTTTTTTTAAGAAGTGGCATACACTTGTCCCTTCTCTTTGTATAGTGGTTTTGGCCTCCTTGGTTCTGCCACGTTTCTGACTGGGCCACCGTAGACAGTTACACCAGAGAACTTTCTTTTTTGACGACATATAATTAATATGTTAAAGTTATATACACAATATCTACATTACTAAAATGCACAAAATATGATGATTAGGTTTACAAAATATACATTATATTTATATTTCAGACTGTTTCAGCTGCTGAGTGAGAATATTGCAATGAAAAAAAACATTTTACTCATGGAAATGTGTATAAACTGCAAATAAAATATAAAGCAATAAAATTTATATTTGTTCTCCAATTATAATAAAGCTACGCATAAAACTATAATGCATATTCAACCTCCGCACAGTTCTTTTGTTTTGCAATTGATTTTTCAAATTTAGATAAATTTGGTGCAGAATTCCATCAACAAATACTTAAATCCCAGCAGACGCCGGTTGTGTTACAACTATGTATCGTGATTGAAACAGGACATTAAGACCTGGCCTACCATCTAGTTATTAGCCTCTAATCACCAGTTAATTGAGCGCGACGTTTTTAAACCGATTATCTTGTTTAGATTAGTCCGTTCAGACTAATTAGAGTTACCAGGTATGGATATGACATGTCGAACATGCCTCTGCAGCTATGTGCCCAGAGATATTTAGGCGTATAACATAATAATAGGGTAATATGACTTGAATAACACTGCAGCTCGAATAAACCGTTCAATAATAACAATTGAATTCTACTTGTATATTTATTTGTTTAAAAACATTAAATATACCCTTCAGAAAATGCATCCCACATAAACTTTTCTATTTTCGATTAACATGATTAAAATTATTTTATAATTGATTATTTATTTTTTTTCAAAATGTTTAATAAAGTTCTATTCTCGTAAGAATGGAGTGTATTGTAGCAAATATTGTTGATACTCTCTCAAACGACCATAATTCTTATATTATGGTAATACTTTATTAAATTATAATACAGAATAAAATATTTTATGTGGCTGTTTTTTAAAAGTTTTTATAAATTAAATTTACAAATACAATGGACATTATATAATAGACTATTAATATCAATATTCTTGAATATAACATCTAAAAGTACTATTCTTAAACATCTTTATATGTATCTTTAGAAAACTCACAATACACATTGCGTACATAATATTTTATTATAAGTAGGTCTAGAATTTTGAGACGCGAAATGTCTGAAATATATACACATTTTAAAAAGTAAGAAACATGCAACTTCTAATTTAAATCAAAACGTTCAATTGACTAAGAAATAAATATTGCATTTTTTTAAAATTATTTTCCATTTATAACTTTTTATATAAAACATGATCAATTTTGATTTATATGTTACTATTTATTCTATTTTCGTACCGTTCTTGCGCCAATCGATGCCCATCTTCTTTCTTCCTTGTTCTAATGCCGCAACGCAAGCTTGGTGTGATGGTGACACATAGTAAGGAGACCTACACTTGCG
Organism: Metallyticus violacea; assembly: GCA_030762175.1. Classification (NCBI taxonomy): domain Eukaryota; kingdom Metazoa; phylum Arthropoda; class Insecta; order Mantodea; family Metallyticidae; genus Metallyticus; species Metallyticus violacea. The sequence continues at coordinate 54,922,954 of CM060830.1, read as the reverse complement.
TGGGATGCAGAAACTTTCGGAACTTCAATTCTAAATTGTTAGGCCCGGAGCCTTCGCCGTAATACTCCTACTGGTCCAGATAAAATGTATCTATGTAAAGTTCATTGTATTATATTATTACATTGACTTACGGTTCCGGTGTTATAAGTTTGCTCGGCAAGGGTTGTATATTGTGCATAAAAGTTATTGTAATTAAGGACATTTTATTCATTGTTAAAGCAGAAGATACTTAAGTATGTGTTTGTAAATGATTGGATGTAATCTTATTTGACAAAAGTTTAAAGGTTTGAAATTTAAACTTTAAAGAGTCAAATTCTTTAATTGCTTTATAATACTTTCATTCATTTATTACTGAATTACTTTTACACTAATTATATGTTTAAGTCCTTTAATATTTTAATACGATTTGTTGTTATTTATAATTCAGATTTATCTTACAATATAGATGTGTCACACATCTATAATTGTCAGTAAGTTATGTTCATTTTTTCACTGTTTTATATTCATGAATTCTTCTTCTCCCGTAGTGCAATTACCATTCCATGGCCATACACAAGAGACTTTCTTTCAACATATCCCAACGTAAAAACTGTGCATCAATTATCTCAGGATAGCATAATCATCTGCTTGAGACATGGTGCAAGTTACGGCCCATTCATTTCTTAAATAATAATAAAAACGTCAAAGGTTTGACGTCTATTCTTCACTGCGCAACAAATGATTCCTTTTGGATGGTATGGGGACTTGTGATAAGTGATTATCTCGACAACTGCTAATGATGAACACAATGTCTATCTTGTTGGAGCGAAGCCAAAGTTACACCATAGGAAATTTATGTCGAATCTATAGGCTGATTTAATGCCTTAAATATTTGGCATCTGGTGGAACAGTTACTTCAAAAAAGTACAGTAAAATCAAAATACATTAGAAGATGTAAGAAAAGCAACCAGTTCTAGTCAATAACAAAGGGTCTATTCTTTTACATGATAACGCCCGACCACATCTCGCAAAGAACAGTCCAGAAGATGAATGAAATTGACTATGAAACTTTACATCGTCTAGCTTATTCATTAAAAATTCCATAAATTACTTTCTCTTGGTCAACACCTGGACCATTTCTTTAAGAATAAAAACGGCATTCATAAATGTCATCGCCTTTAGAAGCAACGATTTTTATTGAAATGAAAAAGAAATTAACTTGCTACTAATTGTCGGTGGTAGTCATTTTGATTAATAAAAATTATTTTTATTAGAGATTTAAAAAGTCCCATTTATTTCCAAACTGGATAATAATTGGCTACACAGGTGAGGAAGGTATGATTTCAGAAAAATATTAAATCATGCTATTTTCCCCGAGATTTTTGCTCTCAGTGTTGCTCAGAGATACTTTCTTCAGCATACCACAAGTGTTGATAATTTTTCGGTAGTTTAATTGAGGTTAACCTTCGGGCTAGAAATAATTATCTAAAGTGTGAGTATGAAATCTCAATTAAAATGATAAGCAAGAAGGGGGTTTGGTAAGATAATTGCAATGCGAGAAGATAATAAGAGGGTAATTTTGGAATAAACATTGAAGTGATTTGGCACCCCAATTTAATCTTTCTGAAAATATACCCCAAGTTTATTAACTTCTATTCCAAGCACTTGAAGATCTAAATTAAATAAAATACAACTAAACACTACTATAACAATTACCATTTACTGCTATTTTTGTGTCAATTATGTCATATTTTGTGTTGGGATGAGAACATCTTAAAAACAAACTAACACTTGAGGTTATAATAACAGTTCATTGTAAATTTATTTATTTAAACAGTAAATTTAAAATTAAATTATAATTTTAACATTTTAATTTATAATTATATTTGAATCATGTTATTTAGTGGATGAGAATAGTCTTCCTAGATCCCTAGTCGAATCGAAGCAAAGATTATAGCAATAAAAAATGAACTCAAGAACTTTAAAACTATCAATTAAGTTCCATTCTGAGTGGTCAATTAGATATAATGAAATCACACATTGGCTGAAAGGTTGACAGTGGAACTATTTCGGATTCATTTCCACTTACTTTTTATGATATGAATATTAAAAACTATTTCAATGTTATTTAAGATATATATATAAACCTTGTCTAATTAGCCAATGAAAATGTAAGTCAGTCACATATAAAAATTGTGTATGTGTATGCATTTGACATACACATACTAGTTTAGTTGCTGACTACTGACCGGAGGCCAGGTTCTATTCCGGGTACCTGCGGGTCCTCCTGTCCTTGTCAGGATAATTGGAAAGCTGCCTGATGGAGAGGTGGCGTTCTTCGATTTTGAGGTCGCGTAATTGGCGACCTGCGGGGTCTACTGATCACATGCAGTGTTGCCCTCTATCAAGAAAGTCGTGAGACGGAGGTAAAGGAAGCAGAGGTCGCTGCGGCAGGCCAAGGCTCATTCCGAGTTGTGCAACCAATGAGCAGAGAAGATGTATACATTTATTCAATCTACTATTGGGCTGGGCTTACACGCTTTGGAGAAATAGTGAGTTTGTGCTTACAATTATACACGTCCAAATAATTAAATGCATTTAAACTTGAATATCTATAAGCCTAATTAAATATACGTGTCAACCTAATTAAATGCATAAAATAATGTCAAACTGCTTAAACACATGTCATCCTAATTAAATAGACCACAAGCTTATACTACACGTGTCAATTTGATTGTTTTTTAATATAATTAATATTTCAGCCTAAATAAACTCAGATCGACCTAATTAAATAGCAACGTCAAATACACATCAATAGATTTAAATACACTTCATTCTAATTAAATTCATGTCAACCTAAGAAAACATGCGGGGAACTTAAAAATGTAACTAATACACTTTGCGAAAAATATCAGGGACTATCTATCTTTTTGCAACCGAATGGCTAGAGTAACGTTTGCTAAAATTTGAAGTATAAAGCGTGCCCACATACTTTGGAGTGATATTACATCCCAAACCTAACAGATAAAACTATAAAATCGGGACTGCCAAGTTAAAATTTTCAACTTTAAATGAAAATCATGATGCAGGAGGTACTTGCATGAAGGGAAAATCAGACCGTTTATTGTTGATAAAAATGCTGTTGATTATAGAAATTATTACATTCTTCCTATATATAGGCTACAGCTAATTTTATTAATTAAAATGTATTATTGATGATAAATGGGGCTACAAATCACAAAACCAAGGCAATATGGATGTCATCAAAAGATATTTTTCTAATACTTAGGGTATTGATCAGAATCTCCTCTTATGTTACTGTATTGAACACGTTTGAACAAAGATTAAGTAACGACAAAAAGAAAATAAATGCTTCTATGGATAACTCTTCAAAGGTCAGACAGTCTATTGCACTTGTAAGTGGCAGTAAGGGGAAGAACTCGATGAAACGTAAACAAACTCAGAGAAGTCTGAAGAGGCATACGATGAACTTTATATGTGTATAAGGAATAACCACGTTCATTTTCCTCACGAAACGTAAATGTACGTGTGTAACCATAAGAGTGACGTTTATGTTTAGCATTTGTTACAAACCTAGAAATTTAAACGAAAGCAAACGATATTCTTGAATTATTAAATGGGAAATATAAATACAGTTACATTAAGGGGAAGGCAAAATAAAAAATAGTGTTTCCTAAAGGAACAATAAATAGAAAAAGCAATAGATTTTAGACAGAATAAAGTTATGTGTTTTGCTAAACTAGGATTGATGTAAATTTAAGGGAGAGCGTTACAAAATTCCTTTTAACTTGTAATAACAAAATGAAACTATCCTATAAATTATGAAATAGGAATAACCTAACAGTTCTAACGGAAAACAGAGCACATTTTTTCTAGCAGGAAATAAAAAGCAAACACCTATATTTTTTAAATCAATACGAATTCTGTAAATCACCATGATCTATTTTGTTTCATCTCTTCTGAAGAGAAACTCAAAAATATCGAGGCCTCAACCTTAAACCTTCCCACACAAAGTCGGACATGACTTCTTCAAACCCTCCTCTCCTTGCTCTGGAACTGCACAATTCAAAAGTCGGACACAGCTATCTGATTTATTGGCAGCAATGGCGATGTCAGGAATAGGATACCACATTCTCTCACACGTATTTACTGTCGCTTTGACTGTATTAGTCTTCTAGCAATATCTGTGAATAGTGGGCTGAATACTATGGATATGTCTGTAGGGATTAATGAAATGAATTAATGATCTGGCCATTCACCTTCTCAGGGTAAGGAAAAAAAAAAAAAACCAAAGAAAACGCTTCCCAGACAGCTTGACCTAGCCGGGATTCGAGCCCAGGACCTCCATATTAATAGTCGAAAATGCTTCCAATAGATCACGGAGGGGCACTTTAGTATACTGTGTTCCTGCAGATATCTGCCCTCGTGAACCATAGGATATGTTTACCAACCACTCTGTGAAGATCAGAGACCAATAAAATATGTAATATGTACTTGTATACCCTTTTTAACACCGGTATTCTTTATTCTGTCATATTACAAGGCGTTTAAAAACAACATGGCATCAGAATAGCCAGTATCTCATTTAAAATGTTAAACATAAATGTCTTGCTCTGGTTGGAAGTTTTTCTGCAAGAGTTCAAGAAGGCCAAGAAGAGTCAAGTGTAAACACACTTCTAATTAACATATACTTACTTAATTTATAGCACTGCTTTATAATTAAGATATTCTTACAGGATGACAATGAAGAGGGTAAGAAACATTGTTATACCTTGCATTAAATCTTGAGTATTAATAGTGGTAATAATATTTTTGTGACTAGTTTTCAAGTATACAAGCCATTAACTGTTGCATGAACCTGAAAGCTATACATGCTAATACCGTCTATTTTATAAGTGCCCAAAAATGGAAACATTTCCTATGCTAACCTTCGTATCTACACATAAACATATGTTCATACACACATTCCCCATTTACTATGAATAGTTTCTTATATGCAAACGTAGGTAGAACCCTTACATTTGAGTCCCCTTCCCGTTACTCATCCTCCCTGCGTATTCTCTACAGGCATTAGCATTCTTTGCCTGGTCTTCGAAGGTATCTCCCATACATCTCAAGCAGTTCAAACTTCTGTTTGAATTCAGAAGTTGTGATGGTATATGCTCATTTCTTAAAAACTCTGTTTCCCTGCATTCTGCAGAATATGCCTCCAAGTACTGCTTTCTCAGCACAGAAACACAATTTGTTGTATTTCCTTTGCAAGCGCCGAACATGAGCATGCGAAATAACTTCTTTTGTCTCTCCCACAGACATCTGCATAATCCCTCTTTCCCACACTTAACCTATTTGAGCTTGCAGGTTGAACCAGACCTTTTCCTTGCATTGTGCCTAAGTATTTTGTTTGTCTATATCCCGCAAACAACGTTAACTAGCTTCCAGTTATCCAGTAAAGTTCTGTCCTCTTAACCAAATGTTCTAAGTCTTTCCTTGTGTTTGATACCCAGCAAATACCTCACTCTTTTTTTATTTGCTCCATCAGACACACTGCACTTGCGTTATGTGATGCCTAAATGTTTTATCTAGCTCCCGTTCATAGCTAAAGTGACCCGTAAATATGTAAATATCTTCACATTTGCTAATGGCTGACCTGCGTACTTCCCCCACCTTTCTTTCCTGCTGTACAACGCACAGTTCTTGAACGTTAGTAATTTAGTTTTCCCTCATGTTCTGTCCATTCCCCATTCCTCACAATGCGCCCCTAAACAGTTTAGTTCCATTTGCAGACGGTCAGTTGTTGTCGACATCAATACGGTCTCTGAATAAAGGAGAGCTGCTATGGAGATGCCTCCTATATTTGGGGCAGCATCTTCTACAAAGCACATTTTCTCCGGTATGTCCTCTACAAACAGAATGAAAAGAGGAGGTGGCAGAATGAAGTCTTGCTTCTTAATCTCAGTGTTATTACATTTTTAAAATCTTTATTGTGATCGCATTTCACGCAGAACTAAATCTTTACTATTCGCATATATTCATTGAAATGTTTTGATAACTTCTCCTGAAATTCCTTTCCTCATAATTTACCTCATAATGTTACCTTTCCACAGAATCTAACACGTCGATTCTAGTGGTGTAGTGGTAACCATACTTGCCTCCTAGACCCAAGATCGCGAGTTCGATCCCGGCCAGGACCGATGAATTTTTTCGGACGTAAAAATTCCCTCTGCGGGAAGTAAAGCCGTGGGTCCCGTGTCCTACATTTACGGCACGATAAAAAACCTCAAGCCTGAAAGAAGAGGTCTCTGAGCAAAATTTGTCGGCCGTTTCACGTCCTGATTTGAATGGCACGCCGATGACCTAAGGTGTTAAATGGCGTTCATAAATGAACCAAAAAGAAAACTCTACCGAAAAATCTACGAAAGGGCTATATAACTTGCTTCTTTTCTTCTGTGTTTGTTTTGCTCTCAGTGTGTACAAAACAAAATATTGTCCACATGCGGTATTCTTCCCTAAACTCCGCTTGACAGTCTAATGTAATCTATTATGTATTGCCTAATTGTCTTTTAAAAATTTGCAATAATTTTTTCCCATTACCAGGAGAAAGTCACCCCCTACAATTATCTGTAGTTTTTGGCTTCCTTTTCTAAAGACAGATACATAATTGTCGTTGTCCTTCACTATGTATATACACCTTCATTTAAAAAACATACACCATCGTTATCGTATCTATAAATGTTTAACATCTTAAATAGTTCTGACGACAGTTCGTCGGGCCCAAATGCTCTGTTGTTCTTTAAGCATTTTAATGATTTCAATAACATCCCCTATCATGTCCCTAGCCATAACTTAAATTTTCGACGCTCCTAATAGTTGCATCTCATCTATGCTGTTCCATGCCAGTTCCCCCTCCCCAAATACTTTATCCTCTGCTCCGGAGTTATGCAGTTATAAATAAAAGGTCCCTTCCTTACCCTCTTCAATATCCTCCAAACACTAACTTCCTACCCGCGGGACCTGCCTCTGCAAGCTCTTTCACTTATTTTCAGTTACATTCCTCCATTTTAGTAACCATTTTCCGTGACATTGATTATTTATATATTATACTAATGGAATGCTATTATTTGAATTATTTATTGTCAAATATTTACTAATTTCTTGCAGAGCTGTTCCGCTTAAAGCTTTATACCGAGGGTGCCAAAAATATGTATACACACTTTCACAGTAGATATCTATTTAATATATTTCAAAGTTGGACAACGGTAATGTGTAGTATGATGTTCTGTAAACAGACGTGACTCACATACGTTATGATAGCGTTGCTACGTGACAGGTAAATCTACAATGAGCAAATGAAGTCAAGATTATCGCATGATGTTCTGCAAACAGATGTGACTCGCATTACGTTATGCTAGCGTTCCTACAACAAAATGGAGCCAAGATTATCGTTTGAACAACAGGTAATCACTGTTGATGAAACTTGACTACATCATTTCGATCCTCAAGGGGGAAAAATAAAGATTCTGTGCATAAATCTTCATCATCATCGGCACAAAAAATAAATAAATGTAAATGGTTGTTTCTGATGGAAAAGTTATGGTCATCTAATTTTTTGAATCAAGGAATTGTTTATCAGCATGTAGCACCTGCACAGCTGCAACTTTGTAATATTAAGGAAGTGTCCTGAAAATTCTCCAAGGCCATATAACTCACTTGCAAAAGGCCACATTTTTGTTAACTTGCTGGATGCTGAACGACCGCACATCGCTACTGAATATCTAACAAAAGTTAATGTGAAGCATGTCCTTCCCCATAGTGTAATGTCCGCGATCGATATATCAAGTTATTTTCTTCTTTCTTATTCCCTTCTCTCCCTACGCTTCATTTCACCAGGCAGCAAGGAATCCCATGAAATAAGGTCATTTTGGCCATATAATTACAAATTGCTTCTATACTGAGCCTACCCAGTGACCCAGGTATTATCTATTAATAAAGGTTTTAATTGCACAATTAAACAATTATTTAACAACTTGTTCGACTCAAGGTACTCTTTATACTGTTTTGTAAAGAAATGTGCACTGCTAGAGCTAATTGTTATCTCAAGATATCGTTTTTAGGCGTTTTTTTTTTTAATTTGTGTCTGTAATTTGCTTTCCTGAAAGTTATTATATTGTTTACCTGTTGAATAGGGGAAATATTTTAACATTATTTATATTAGCTTTTGCGATTTTAAGTTTGCATTTAAATGCTTTGATTATGTTGTACATATAAAGTGCATTATTGCTGTAGTGTATTTACTTTTTTACGCAAAATTAATAGATTAATTTCAAACTGAATTTATCTTAAATTTAAAATATTTTTCCCTATGTCATGCTCATAATTTGGCTGCTTAGCAAATTATAGTTAAATAATTATTGTTGAAACTTGTGAATGTTTGCTATTATTCTCACATATTTGAGTTACCTTTCCATGAGCACATCCTGGGGTTTTTCCTCTAGTACATTCCTAACTTGAGATATATCCACATTAATCGGAGGGACTTCACTCTCAGATTATTGTGCCACCGGGCACAGTGAATATTGAATTGAAGACAATACAGGGCATTAAGTGATTGAGAACGCAGATCTAATTGTTCAGCTTGTTAAACATGACTATCACTTTTGTTTTAAAATGTCCACTAAAAGTTTAGAAAACATTTCAGCTGTATACTGTACCTTGTTAACGCAGTGGAGAAAAATTAAAATTTTGTTCGCACAGCCTTAACTTAGTAAAAAAAATATTGCATCTTATTCTAGATTTTAATATTTTTGTTTCAATCTTTGAATTAATAATATAAGTTTTTTCTCCTATATACTATCAAGTAGAAATTAATGAGTATTTCTTAACTATTTTACGTTAATTATTATACAAATTTTTAAATAAATACAGTACATTAGGGCTTTAAAACTTTCCAAAATATATATATATATATATACACATAATGTAGGAGCATGAACGACGGTTAAACTATTAATCTTTGAACACTGTAATTAATGGATTGACACTGCCAAACAGAAATATCAAATTTAACAGAGATGCGTTTGGTTGTTTTTGCCGATCGTCCGAAATAAGGATGTCGGCGCGTTCTATCATTCCAGGTGTGACTGCTGTTTACGGTAAATCTGTGTGCTAGACTGAAGCCGTTTCTTAAACGTCTCTGAATGTTGATTGCATTTTTGCCACCTAGCAAAAGAAAATTAAGGTGTACTAGGGTTCAAGGATATTGCTCATCAAATATTGTATTTTTCCAAAATAAACTGGCAAGTAAATAAATGCTAATTAAAAATAAATAATAACAGAAACATAAACAATAAAATATGTAACAAAACTGGTCTACTTGCTGCAGCATATCTATTCAATATTGAGTATATACAGCAGAGAACTGCAAAAGACGATGGGGTATGTAATAATGAAGGCAAAAATAAAATACTCGGTGCAGATTGTGGAAAGATGTCGTCTATAAAATTTGTTGAAACGAACATTAAGTTTACGATTATATAGTTCACAAAATTTCCTATAAAATACATTATTGATTTATGTTCTTCATTTCCCCTAATCTATGACGTAAACCTTGTCACTTCCAAGTTATGAAGCGGAGTTTAGTTCCAAACAGAAATGTATATTCATGAGTGGTAGTTGAGCTTTGTAGAGTGCAGCTCCAATTTGTACGTAATTAACAAACAGTTGCAAGCGCAATGGAATACTAAACCCAACATACCGTTAAAGATAATTAGAAATCACAGGTGGGATGATTATTCGTTGTAATGTTCTGCTAATAATTTAATTGTATTAATGTGTCTCACAATCACCTTGCTTGCTGGATTACAGAGCCAATGCATTCGGTGTAAGAATGTTTTTAATTTTGCTTTAAACACATGAAAACATGTCATTACAATGGCGACTTTTTTTTTTTTTTTTTTTTTGCAAATACAGGGCGTCTAAATGATTGCTCATTTTTAGGAGTAATCATAACACAAATTTTAAAGCTAATTTAAGAAACTAAACCTCTGGCTTGGTTCCAAAATAGCTAATATTTGTTATTTGCTAAAATGAGATAAATGTACTTTTGAGATTACGGAGAGTGTCCCTAAATATTTTGGGATTATATTCCCTTTCGTCACAACCGATTGTGCTTGATGTTATGTCCACGGGCTTGAACTATCATCCTACAATGCAATTTTCACTGCAGGAGACTACGCCGCATAACAGGAAGGGAGATGTTACCATAAACCTTCTGGCGGACATCCCAAAGATCCTCGACTGTGGTATGGCGTATAGAATCAAGACCTTGTTTCAGCAGACCAAACCCGCAAGAACCTATAAATGATGCATTTGGTGATTTCACTGGGATTCTTTTAACAGATAAGTTGACACCCTGTTCCACAGCTTTCAGGCGACAGAAGGGAAGTGATAATCTGGCAGTGTGAACTGGATGCCTTATATAAGTGGATCCAAACATTTGGGTCGTTTTCATCATACAAATCTTTTTATCAAACATCGGGTAAACGATGTTCTCTTGCCTGAGCTCAGTAACCTGCAATCACCATGAACCCCTTGAGAGGGTTTTTCCAGATGAAATCATAGTGCTCCTTCAGGTCCTTGAGAAGATTTTCCCAGATAAAATTAGAGTGCGCCTTCAGGTCCTTGAGAAGGTTTTCCCAGATGAAATTAGAGTGCCCCTTCAGGTCCTTGAGAAGATTTTCCCAGATAAAATTAGAGTGCGCCTTCAAGTCCTTGAGAAGATTTTCCCAGCTGAAATTAGAGTGCCCCTTCAGGCCCAATGGATGGTAATATACCCATTCTTCATGCACAGTACATTGTCACTTTTCACCTATCAGATGGTGTTCATACAATTTTCTAGCATTGGAGATGAGTTCACTGATGTCCTGCTCTCTCAAGAAATGTCCGCGTGCTTTATGGTGTCATTCCAGACCAAAATGTCCAAAATTATACCACATACTGTACCTTTAAATGTTAAAATGTTTTAATGGATTTTCTTGTGTCATTTCAACCCCCTCCTTGACCATTACTCCTGTTGTTCCTATTGGTTGCAACCCTTTTCTCGTTAATTTGTCTGCAGACTGCGCCTCAGGAGAGAATCCATTTTTGTGTAGCTGTTTTATACGACCCATACACTTATTTATATTAAGACTTTTCTCATCATGCTTTACAACTAATGAAAGGCTGTAATCGGCGTTGGAAAGTCCAGTAATGTCCTCTACCACAAATCCACAATTTTTGACTAAATGAAAATGCATACGATAGTACTAGCAGTGTCTCCAGATACACAATGACGTGGTTGCAAGTATTACCATTAAAAACGAGGAGTAGGCGAGCCATTCAAAGTCGTGCGAGCTTAAGTGAGGCAACTCTCCCTTGTTTTGACAATTCCTTTGAATATTAAAAGCCAATTCTTAAAATTTAAAGCACTCCTCTGCTAAACACAACAGATGAGCCTGTATTTAATAAGGTTTACATTTATCAATATAGATCAGATTTTTCGAAAAAAACGTGTTCTATAGTGACGTTATGTCAGCTAGGGGCCGACAGCTCGCGGTTGCATACTGGGAGAGGAAAATAGTTAAGGACGTTTAATGCATGTTCAGGTAGCTGCGTGTAGTTCGTATGATGGAGTCTTTGTCAGTTACTCGGGATTTCATTGTATATAAATTATGAGTTAGTTGTTCTTCGTTAGTTATGCTACTACATGTATAGTACAAAACAGGTGTGAAAACGGACCTTACAGAAAAATAGTGAGGCTGTTTGCAAGAAAATATTCTGAAAGTTGTGTTCCAGGTAGAGAAACTGTTCGCCAACTTGTTAAACAGTTAAGAGAGGCTGGATCTCTCAGTGACAATAAACATGTTACCGTATCAGCAACGCATTATCTCTTAGTGGTATCTTTTTAAATATCTCTCATAATACAGATTAGTGCTCATTTTTATTATCAGTTTTAAAGACAGTGTCATTTTATGCTTTCAGTGAAAATATAAACACAAAATTAAAAAAATACAAACTTTATCCGCAGCGACTCTTGTTTTCTTTTTCCCGGTTTCGGCGCTTGCAGTTCCCCAGTAAGCAGCCGCGTTCAGCAGGCCCATAACTCCAATAACCTCACTGTAAGTGATATGCGCCTTTATATTTGGCGTTCTCATTCCAGCACTTTCGTGCAAGCAAAGAAAAAACGAAGGAAGAACAAAACTGCAGACATTCCTAGTAATTTTATTTGTAATGTTATCTCGGATGATTTCAGGATTCTACTGCCTTGGCTTTCTTTCATGGTGGAGCGAGGAAACCTCTCAAGGCAGCAATTCCAAAGGGATCGAATCTCTCCCTTTCACTGGTGACCTATTCTCGTAAATCTCATCTACTATCCCTGCACTGTTAGTCACCGTTATCTGTTTAAAGGTGGACCTTTTCCAGGTTACCCACATGTGGGTTTTAATTTATTGTCGCTGTTTTTCGTAATATTTCCCAGTACACTTTCAGACAATACGGTGCTGCCGAGCATGCTTCCTGTTTTTCTTGATGCTGTACATTTAGCTGCACAATTTTCTTGTCCCTTTGATTCAATTTCTGCTTTATTTGATTCTCTTATTGCTCAATGGCAACTGCGGCTTTGTATTTAATGGATAGATCTTATAGGCGTTATCGCATATCTGGAAAATATGACCACTTTTATAACACTAACGTCTATTATTTTATTTTGGAATTTTGGTGCCCTGGTAGCTTATGCATCACATTTTCTTTGGCGAACTAACGTTCTATTTTTGTGAACATTTTTTTGTTCACTTGCACACGCTAAAGACCACTTCAGTGGACTACTCTTTGTGGCATTGTTGTACTAGAGATTTAGACTTAATTTTTATTTAAATTTATTACATGTTTAATGAAAAGACATCAGTCACACATGTCGGTGACCAGAGTAGCACTAAATTACAGTGAAAGCTATACAAACATTATTTGAGTATAAAAAAGTGTCAACAAATTTATAATGCAGAAAATTTTCCATTACTCCTCGAGGGTTCCTTAATCGTGAACATTAAAACCCATTATGATTATTTTAACATTGATTAAAATGTATACCATGTTCGAGGATCTTCAAGGAAACCTTAATGATAAGGATGTGAAAAATGTACACACACTTTCACAGTACATATCTATTTAATATATTTCAAAATTGGACAGAAAAACAACATGTTTGTAAACAGATGTGACTCCCATACATTATAATAGCGTTGTTAAGTGACAGGTAAATCAGCAATGAACAAATGAAGCCAAGATTATCGTAAATCAACAATGTACAAATGAAGACAAGATTATTGTATGATGTTCTGTAAACAGAGGTGACTCACATTACGTTATGCTAGCGCTGTTACAATAAAATGGAGCCAAGATTATTGTTTGAACAGCAGAAGGCAATTTTGAAGTGGTATTGGAAAATCAAGAATGATGTTCAAGTTCAAAGGCAATGGAGACGTGTGTGCAGAACCGAACCCCCAACGCGAGTAACAATTGCACGCATTCGTGAAAAATTTGTAGCTCATGGTACCGTATGCGATGTTCACAAGGGCAGATCTGGGATACCTCTCACAGCAACAAGCCTCACGCACTGGATCCAAGGCACTATTCTAGGCAATGGATAGCACGAAGAGGTCCGATTGAGTTTCCATCACGTTCTACGGATCTAACTCCGTTGGACTTCTACCTATGGGGAACTCTTACAGATGTATACCGTAGAAAACCAGCTATACTGGCAGCACTTCGGGAAGAAATTGAAACGGAATGTGCTGCAATAGCTGAGGACACTTTCGCAAACGTTGCTCAATCAGTAGTTCAACATACTCAGATGTGTATCGATGCCGATGGTGGGCATTTTGTGCAACTATTGTAACTGTAAAAGTGTAAAATGTTTAGTGCTCATCATTTTCTGTTTGCGTGAATTCAGTTGTATTATGTTAACAGTTTTTTCTTTGCTTGAAGTGCGTATACATTTTTGGTACCCTCTGTAGCATCACACAGTCACTTGATGCTTTGAAATGTGCCCATAATACTTTTGATGTTCCTCCCATACAAGTAAATAACAAACCAACAACTGACCACAATTGCCAAATAAAGAATGTTGGGTTCATAGATTGACTTCTTTACCCTATCTACTTCAAAAGTGTGATCAAGGGTCTTTCTCATATCTGATGATCGGCTCAGTAATGATTGCTTTCTCACCAGGACTGTTTATTGCATTGATCCGTTACTAGATACGTATACTGTAACTTCTTCATGGACTTCCCATTCTAATGTTCTCTACGGGGTATACTTTTAGCATGTGTTCAGCAACTTTCACGGCTACTATATCTGTTGGAGTTAGCTTCATTACTGTATATGTAATTGTATTGTAAAACTCTGGAACCTTTTTGACTAACACTGCATTTATTTTTCGAGTTGAGTGATATCAGAATATTTTAAGAAGTGTTGTAGTTATTTATTATCATTAGTAAACAAAATACTTTTAATAGAAATAATATAACAATTATTTCATACATATTAAGTAATTTTTTGAGATGTAAAGTGGAAGGGTCTGGAAGTCTGCACTGGGCATAATCAAGTAAGCCTTACCAATCTTAAGGACAAGTTAAAAATATAATAGGAACATTCCACAATCCTGATATTTACTTCTAGAAATTACATATCATGTAAAATAATTATTTAATTAAAGACGTTTTTGTTTAGATGTACTCATAAATAAAAGATCATCGTTTAACCACAGAGGAAGATATTGTTATGATTTTCATGTTATAAAAATACAGAAAATCTCTAAGTTTATGCAATAATAGTGTGAATGACGTGTGCGTGTGTGCTCATGCGCATATACTCCAATGTTTAGTACAAACATAAACGGGCTGTATGTATTCAATAGAGAAGCATACAAGCTACGGTAAGCTTTGAAGCCATAGCGTGAAGCTCGTGCGTGCTGTAGTTAGTAGAACGGAAATAGTAGTAGTAGTAATGGACTTTTATTGTTGTAGTTTTAAATTATATACAAAAAAGTATAGCTGTCGCAAAGACCTTACGGCCATACATGCTGAGGTATATATATATGTATATATATATATATACCTCAGACGTTTCTATGAGCATATATATATATATATATATATATATATCTCAGACGTTTCTATGAGCATATATACATATATATAAGTACACATACATACATACAAAAACATGAATAGAACCCCCATTCCTGATCTCCTCTTCTCTTTATTTACCACCTCCCCAACTCCCCTCTTTTCCATAGCCAGTAGCCTTCTTTGTCAGGTTTTCTCTAGAAATATGAACGGAAACATATTATGTGAGTGGAACGAATCTCTGCAGAAGGAGCACACATCCAGCTTTCTCCTAAACTTGGAGAGTTTCTACATCAAATTATGTAAAAAAATGTGTTAACAAACCATTGTTCATGCTCAAGTCATCTACTATTTCTCAATACCTCTAAGCGGAACACTCTGTGAATAAGGAAAAATGTAAGTATTCTGATCTTTATTTTCTAAGTTAATTTTAATGAAATAATATAAAATGTGTTGTATTTTTCTCTGTAAGTAGTAGTGACTTGTTCTTGGAAGTAAGGCGCCCAATTACTTCTGATTACACAGCGCAATAGTGGATTTGTTTTTATTGAGAGTATGCTGATTTTTAAAAATGCCTATAATAATCGTGCAGAGATTGCTGATTTTTGAGATACCAAATTTGGTTAGGTTAGACCTACTTTTGAATCTTGTTTTAAGTTAGGTTTGTGCCATTTTCTGGGAGACGGTGATGAGTTTTGCCATAAAATGTCATGCTCATGTGTAAACAAGTGATACCTTCCACTACATTTGTGACGTTTGTGTTTACTGCATAGAAAAGGAAGCTATGTGCATTGTCTGCAAGGCTTATTCCCTATTCTTTGATTGCAATCATCTGCAATGTCTATGTTGTTCACTTGAGGGAGTGCCCGAAAGGCAAGAAACTTAGAAACAGAGAGGTATGTATTGTATGAGCCCATTATTACACGAATCCAGTTGCCTCCATCACATATAATACTCGGTCTTATAAAAACATTTTCATACAGACCTGGAATACGCGACTAGTGTCTTTGAGAAATATTTCTTCACATAAAGATGTGAAGCTTAAGGAAAGTGTATTAATGGGACCACAGATTTAGGCAGTCTTGAATAGCAATCATTTCACTGAACTACTAAACAAAAAGAAGAAAACAGCATAACGCTGCTTTAAAAAGCTGCTAATTTCCTTGAAAACAGTAAATTATTGGGAGAACATGATGACACATTTGCAAAACATGAGTGGTGACACATATCTCTCATTTTTTTATTTGGTTTATTTACGGACGCTCTAAAACATCTCAGGTTATCGGCGTCCCATTCAATTCAGGGCGTGAAACGATCAACAAATTTTGCTCAGAGGCTTCTTCTATCAGACTTGAGGTTCTTTATCGTGCCGTAAATGTACGACACTGGACCCACGGCTTTACTTCCCTTCCGAAGGAAGCTATACTTAGGATTTTTATGCCTGAAAAGCTCTATTGATCCTGGTCGGGATTGGACCCGCGATCTTGGGCTTAGGAGGCAAGTGTGGTTGCCATTACATCACCAGGACTGACAACTATCATATTGCACTACTTATAATCCCACTTGGACTTCTTCCCAGAGTCTCTCAGCAATATTAAAGTTAATAGGAGTCTGAATTTATAAGCACTGAAATAAGAATGAAAGGGGATGAAGTTATGTTAGTATGGGATTGTAGGCAACACATGGGTAATTTATCACGAGCTACAAACCAACCTCTCCCCTTACATCTATTACTCATCTGTTCTTGCTGGCAATAGCTCATAGCTTGTGTTTGAGTGTACCTAACTTGATGTTAAGTGCTTAAGAATTCCGATGCGGATAAGGAGAGATTTCATTGACAAATTATGAAGAGGCGCTACCAAAGTAAATGAAAAACCAAATATGCTTGCCGACTGCTGTTGGATTAACCACAAAAGCACTTGCAAAAGCACTGAATCGTAAATAACATACTTGTTATGTGTGGATGTGGATACGGGATAATGCCATGCATCATAAAAATAATCACTATAATCACTAAAACTATGTTTTATTTAAACATAGTTATTTTCTCTCATTTGTTGGCCAGTGTTATGTTCGCGAGAGTTAAGATCGCAGTATAGAATCTAACTCAAACATTTCAATAAACGATTTATTTATACATTTTTATTAATAAATACTGCGATGTCAGTAACATTTGCATGCGTTGTCCCTTAGTTACAATGACAGCGATCGGGGCGTAACCCGGCCGCTATTGCCCCGGGAGCAGGAACAGCGACGGGGTGAAGGGTAGGTTAGTTAACAAGCGCTAAGCGGATGCGCCATAGCAGGTAGACTAAAAATATTCCTGTCATTACTGCAATTCATCGTTATATTTCTAAAGTGTTTGTGTGACTTGCAATGAGAGCAAATGGTCAGCGTTGGCGACCTGACAGATATTAATTATGATTTATCCCCCAACTTTCACCCACGTAACCTGGATGATAAATGATGGTGTTGAATATGAAACTCGTGCAATCATCAGGATTGCATCGGCTGGTTTAACGCAGAATTCTTACACATTTATGAGGGTAAGCCATTAAGTAAGCTACATACGGATATAGAACTTAAACACATAACATAATAACTTTTTATTTCTCAGTTTTTCTGTACATTGCTATGAGATACATGTCCCTGAAATTCAGCGCATAAACTTCTTTAAGCTGCTGTCGAAACCAGGCGGGGATTTTCCCTTGCAAGTCGCTGGAGCAAGGTAAAGGCTATATGGAGGATGCTCGACGATTTCCCACTTGAAATTTGCATTTACTTATTGATAGTATGGGACATGAAGAGCAACACATCCTTGGCGAGGAGTTCTGGTGGCTTCAGTTGAATGTCGTTACAGAGTGTAACAGTACGAGTAGGTATTTAGGTTTGTCCTTGAGGATGAAATGCGGTGATCAGAACACAGAAGATTATGATCATCAGGCGGATAGTGACACTTTATTTTTGTCTTTTTTCTTCCCAGGCGACCTAGGATGTTCCCAATGTTTTGTCTTGGGCTGATAATGGTGAACCCAGAGGCATCTCCTATGATAGTTCGAACTATTTTAATTATGGATTTAATTTAACATCTTACACCCTATTATTAGGTACCGATATCAGTACGTATTACTTCAGTTTCTTTATCTCTGTTTTGTTTTATATTTTATATTTATTTTGAAACAATTAGAAGTACAGATTTACTTTACTAAATAACTACATTAAACTAACAAACACTAAACTACAGCAACACAATTTTACCCAAGGCAATGGTAACCAGTGCTTCGATAACCTTAAATAACTACTGGTATCCAGTAGTAATTTACCTTTAAATGTACCAAATATTATTTGTTCGTTTTCCCATTGCTAATTATGTTTGCTCCTATTGGAACTTTTCCTCAAAACCCTATACCCTTAACAATTGATGTACAATATTATTTAAATATGTAAAAGCAATTGATAAAAAATCCTAGTTTTCCAACAACTTATATGGATAAAGTTACAAACAATGCAATCTTAAATTTTTATCAAGTTTTGGGATATGGCTCTGAGATATAGTCCTTAACAAAGAAAGAAGGGGGGGGGGAGAATAGAAGCAACTGAAATGAAACTCCTAAGACCAGTAGATGGACAGTACCCACCGCAAAATAAAAGAGAAACCCAAGACATTTGAGGAGAGGAAATTAAATTTATATTGTTGTTGATTGATTGATTTGTTTTATTTATGGACGCTCTTTAACATCTCAGGTCATCAGCGCTAAATTCTATTCAGGGCGTGAAACGGGCGACAAATTTTGCTCAGAGGCCTCTTCTTTCAGGCTTGAGGTTCTTTATCGTGCCGTAAATGTACGACACAGGACCCACAGCTTTACTTACCTTCTGAAGGAAGCCATACTTAGGATTTTTACGTCCGAAAAAAATCCATCGATCCTGGCCGGGATCGAACCCGCGATCTTGGGTTTAGAAGGCAAGTATGGTTACCCCTACACCACCAGGACCGACATTAAATTTACAAATATAATAGAATGTATGCATGTATTTATTCAAATTAGCAGATATAATCCTTCCAAGAGTTGCACATGCTTTCATAATAAACAAAAGTGCAATTCATAAATTAATAGTTAATGAGTAACACCCTCAATATTTAAAGTAGCTAAAAGAATAACAATGATATAGTCCCAAAATTAGCATACTAAAACGTCCAGAACATAAACACCCCCAAGTCAATAGGGTAAATGGTTACTTTGTTATAATTACACACACACACACACACACACACACACACATATATATATATATATATATATATATATATATATATATATATAATTTAGTCTAGTATCTCTCTCCACTCTCCTCAACGTTCAGCAATTTTAGACCTGAGCGGTCTCACCTTCGAAAGGAATTTGCCTCCCTGCTCATCATCCTTGCTCCTAGCAGAGCCCAGTATGATCCTTGTCCTATGTTAGAATCAGTAAAGGAACGCAGCAAGTACTTCTTGCTCCATTCCTCAGTGCTGCCAGAATATCCTGCTCTACACATAAAGGACAGATTCTCATCAGATATCCACCGCCTTGCTCCAAGAGAGTCCCTGTTTAATCAGTATCGCTTCTGTTCTGATGTATTACTGCATCCCCAAACCATATTTTAACTGGTTGTACTTCCGAGACCTTATCCCCACTTTGCTGTCTGTTTATATATCCTTTAGGCGATTTTTGACCTTCCTTCATATAGTTCCTCTGTCTCCTTGACCCCCTTCCAAGCTAAGTTGTTCTTGGAAGCAGATTGCTCTAGTTAAAAAGTGTCTCCGAGGATAATTAGCAGTTAATATTTCACCACTATAATCATACATTCTATTGCATCACTATCAGTGCCACCTTCCCTATTATTTCCTCAGTTCGCCGTACCCCTGCCTATCTTCAAAATTCCTTTAAAAACACGTTCTCCCTTGCTTCCATCACAGAGTTTCTGTATATCATTCGTAGATATGACCAGAGTTTTCTATTAACGGTTTCCAGTAAAAGTACCGACATGTCGAAAGTTCCATTGCGTATCCAGAAAGTCTAAGTGGTCTTCGTATCTACTTTATATTTCATATCAATATGCACCGCCACGGGTGGCCGAGGTCGTTAAGGCACGGACTCGTGAGCGGGAGGTCTGCGGTTCGAATCCCGCCAGGACCGTCCTCCCTGACTGGGGTTTTTTCCAGGTTTTCCTCAGTCTTCATAACTGGCAAATGCCGGGGAGGTACCTAAACTTAGGCCTGGAACGCTTCCTTCCTTAAAAAAAAATCCTTTCCCAATTTATCATTTCATCTCATGTATCATCAGTGTCCACCGCCTGTGGTGCCTCAGTAGTGAAAACGGGCGTTAAACACTACTCAAAAAAAAAAAAAAAATATCAATATGCTTCGTCCATTGTCTGTTCATTGTAAAGTTAAGTCCTAGATAGACGAAATTATATAGCAAAATGGCGGGTACAATTATATGAAGAATAGTGTTTTATGCACACTAACAGGACACGAATAAGATGGAGAGAATCCTTAACATAAATTTCTCTTCTGGAGGCCTATGGCTTGAACCGTGTTGTATATTTACTATTATAAAGTTAAGAAACCATATCTGTTTGAACGCACAGTTTAATTCCAACTGAATAATAACAGGCAAAATTACAGCAGTTGTTGTAATGTAACAATGCATCACGTTACAATACTTCCACTGTTGTGAAAAAGCAGAACGATTTTTTCATGGTATAAAAGTTCAGTCAGTTCAAATGATAATAAAAAATGGAATATTCGGTACGAATAAAAATTGGGGCATAACCAGTATTTTTAGAACTCCCTATATAATGGCATGGGCGTATGCACTCACTGTCAATGAACAGAAACCTTCATTACTTTTATAAAGTTAATATAACGGTGAATTTCTATATTTTGTCATTAAATATTGTAATAAAGAAAGCATGATTTTGTAAAAAGAACAAGAGAGAGAGAGAGAGAGAGAGAGCAAATAGCTGCATGGTAACAAGAGAAAGTAAGGCCGTTTCTAGGTAAAGGGATTGCAAACCTATTCAAAGTACTGATTTTTACTATCGTAGAGTTTAATAAACGCATACGAAAATCTACAGTAATGTTCCCAAAGAACCACGTGCAAATGCTTTTTTTTTCTTTTCCCCCCCAAAATCTGAACAACAGACATAGATTGAAATCAGACAAAACAGAGAGAGGTGTGCAGAAAGCTTTTGACATATCGCACGGTGGCACGTTGGGTGTCTGTGTTTCGGTAAGTGGATAATAGTTTGGAGGATAAGTCACCGTGCAGGTCGCCATGGCACTACAGCTCATTATGTATATTCATTCTCTGTTGAAGGTGAATAAACGATGCACTCTTAGGGGGCTGCATCCCACCCACTTTGTGTGTATATGGTGAACATGGCTCTGCGAATTGAAAATCTACTGTGTCAGACGAAGGATGATTTGCCCTACATTTTTCATGCATTTCCCTGAGAACCTCAGTTTGGAAATGGAATAGAAACCCCGGGATCGCCTCGTGGGAATTATGGCAGTAGTCTACCTCCAGAGATAGGAATAAGCCATCCGACAGTGAAGCACGGTTATTCAGATTAGCGCGTTTATCCCCTTGTGGACAAGCATAAAACCTATAAACCAGTGGTAATCTAGAGAAACGGATACTCTCCAATAAGCAGCAGAATTCCAGATCTGCCGGTAGGTTTACTGCATTTACGGAGGTTTTATCAGATCCACGATGACATATGGCGCGGAAATCTGGAAGTGGGAACGAACGGAGAATCTGGATCAAGTAAGAACGCGTTTTTTTAAGGAATTTTGGAAGATGGGGGGGGGGCCACGGTGAACTACTGAATTAAAAGGGAATTCGGGGCCCATAGGGAGACAGTAGAATGTAAAATTAGAGCATAGAGCATTATTGACTGAAAATTATTCTGGGTGATCAAATTTTAATTAGCGCAATCTGCTTCAAGGAATAGCTTAGATTGGAAGGCAATAAGACATGGACCTTCAAGGTGAGAAAGGATTAGAAACCATCGAGTTGAGAAATATTTGGACAGCAGGTCAAGGTAAGAGGAAGGTATGGAGGAAGGTCAGGAACCGTCTTAAGGATATAGGCAGGCAGCTTTCAATCGCATAATGTGGGGAGAAGATCTCGTTAGAAGTGCAAACAGGATTAAAATCTGGGTGGGGGATGGAGCAATACATCAAAACAGGCCAGACACATTAAACAGGGACTCGCGTGGTTTAGACTTGCAGCATGGCGGCAGATCAGAAGCTCAGGTGAAAATGGGCTGAGAATTTGCCCTTTATGGGGAAAGGAAGAATCATGTTCGCACATCCTAGAAAACTGTAAAAAAGTGTCTGCCGCCTTCCTTTACTGACTCTAACAGAGGGCAAGGGGCATACTGGAGCTCTGCTGACAGGCAAGGATGAGGAGCAGGTAGGCAAATTCATGTCGAAGGTGAGACAGCTCAGGTCTGAAAACCGGGATGAGGGGCAGGGAGAAATGAACTGAATTAAAAAAAAAATGCATGTATAGATGGTAGTGTGTTTAATTATTCCACTGACATAGGAGAAGGGATTCACTTTATAGAAGTTTATATTAAGATATTATTATTATTATTATTGTTATTATTATTATTATTGTTGATGCTATTTTATCATTGTTGTTTTAACTACGTTACACAAGGAGGAATGACTTATTTCTTAATTATTTAAGTAATATACTTTTTGTGTATTATGAAAGGCACTTACCGGTGAACCCGTGCAAAGGTTGCAGCGTGAATGCTACATATGGTAATGTGAATAAAATACACTCATTCATTAATTCATGCTAGAGAAACGAAAGATGGTCTACAGAGGCGTACTGATTGAGCAGGAAATCTTCCAAGACACAACCAGAGAACAATTTAGGCATATGCATTCTTAAGGAGAGCGTATATGCATCCAATCTTGTGACGGCATCTTTTGATGTTTGACAGTCCTCTACAAAAAGAAAATAAAAATCTTATTGGCTCCTGCACAAGTTTTACCTCATTCCATGATCTTTTGCAAGAATCGGCAGGAAAAAACTCGTGCCGGATCTCTATGACGTCAGTTTTTATCCAGCACACGTAAATATTTCACAGAGTGAGATTCGAAACACGAACATCCTGTTTTGCTATTCTTCTTTCCTTAAAAAAAAAAAGAGGAAAAATCCTTTACGTTCTCGGCCGCTCTCCGAGTTGGCGCGCGTTCATTCATAGCATATGCCAAACAGGAATAAATAATGCTGCACTTTTTGAAGCAGCTGAATTCAGTGGAAACAATGTACGAATAAACAAACTGCTGCTTGAACTGTTATAAATGTTGGAAACTGTACACATAGCGGCGTACATATTACACGGTTAATTTACTTTCTATTAGGATTGTAGGTATCTAAAAATATACATTCGGTGGTAGGGAAGTTTTCTAATATCGTTTTAGCCATTTACGTAGGTTGGCCCAAAAAAATGAATTTATGCGATATCTTTTATGTGCTAATTTGTTGGAATTCAGATACTCCAATAATAAAAAATAATAATCCTCAATAATATTTCTGAAGTGTCCACGTAAACGATACAAGTTCAATATATTAAATTGTCAGGGGAAAAAAAAGGAATGTTGAATTTACGTTATTAATGGTTTTACATTTTTTAAATATACGTAGACCCAATGGAAATAACGTTTTCACAACCTTCTTTCGGACAATTATATAAAATTTAAAATTAATTTTTCTAGGAACAAGTAGCACAGTGCAATTTATTAATCCGAAAACATTTTTTTTAAAAACCACATTTTTAAGTGCGCTCCATGACAAGGAACACATTCGTGTAATTGACTCTGGAAGTTCGCCATAACTCGCTGCTATAAAACGTGATCAATTTCACGAGTTATGTTTTCTTTTAACTTGGCCTGTCGCAGTACACTTAACTTTTCAAGTATCCCCATAAAAAAGAGTCAGCTACCGCTAGATCTTGAGATCACGCTGACCAGACAACATCAGCAAATTGAGAATTATGTGTCCAGGAAACAGGATCCGCGAAGTGTTCATTTTTTCACAAGCGGTGTGTGTTGTAGCTTCATCCTGCTAGAACCAAAACTCATCTGAAAGTCCAGTGTTGCCAGCATTTCCGGCACATTAAATTCTACCCTAAACCTTCCTTAACGTGAGGGATTGACTTAGATTCAACAAATCTTGTAACAACAGCGAATGCACTTTTGTTTACACACATATTTTTGTTTACTAAACGAACAGAATATATTGATAGTTACATAACAACCAATACTATAACTGTAATGCAAAATCGCTCGAAACGACAGCGTTCTGAACATCATCATATTCCATTGGGTCACTTGTGATTTTCAAAAAATTGGTTAGGTTATTAAATTGCATTGTACTACTTGTTCCTTGAAAAAGTAGTTTGGTTTAATTCTATACGAGTGTTCCACAAGAAGGTTCTGAAAACAGTCACCCTGTATTTATGATATTTAAAACTGTTATATTGTATATTGTGATGTGAAGATATGATACTTTATTAATGTGCAAAGCATAAAATGAAGCAATTTTTTAGTCTGACAACATATCTTATCTACAGAAAAGAAATAAGTACCAAGTACCCGGCGACAGCATTCATTACATGATGATCAAAAGCAGTATCATAATAATAAACACAAGTAGATGTTAACATGAATAAGAGTATTTAGCTTTATGCAAGGCCCAAATTCTTTGCATACTTTTACTTCATGTACAGATTGGTTCACAAAATAAATATTATCATAATATTAATGATATTTTACATTCATGAACTCTAAAATAGATAAAAGAACTTCTCTACACAAACTTCTTTGTTAGTCCTTAGCGGTTTGAACTTCTCCATATTTGAAACATTCCGAAGTTTTGCATATTTTATAATCACATGGAAAGTAACCCAATCAGCAATCACTTACAGACTTCTTTGTTTGCTGCCAACTTGTATATGATATAGACACTTGTATCGTTCCTCAGAGAACCGCCATTGAAGTTTATAAGAAGAATTAACTGATGAGCGGTTTTGTCACAGTTATAACCTTTTCATGCATATCAGATTGTTCAATAAGAACGAACATAATATTATTTGGCAGTAAACCTTTACTCATCCTCATAATTTTGATGATATTTCTCAAATTAGTCCCTTAAATGCAGAAATAAACTTACTCACAGTCAGTTTTATACATGTAAAACACTTAAAATGGATTACCATAAGCTCTAACGTCACGAATCCATTACTATGGCGATGTACTCGATAAAAGAAGATGCGTAGGTTTGTTTTATTTAAGAACGCTGAAATCTTTTGTGATTAGCGTCTCATTTATTTTTGGGTGTGAAACGACCGATCAATTTTGTTCAGAGGCTTCTTCTTTCTGGTTTATCTGCCGTAAATCTAAGACATGGGCATAACAGATTTAATTTCCTTATGAAGGAAACTGAGTATGCTTAGGATTTTTACATGCTAAGAAAATCCTCGACTCTGGCTGGGTTTGAACCCGCGTCTTGGGAGTACGAGGCAGTTATGGTTATCACATGACTATTAGAGATAAAAAGGTTCAATTAATAAATAACGCGTTTTGCTCTGTCAAAAACATAATGTAGAACACCTTTGTGTTAGCATACTCAAAAATCAGTTCATTATACTCTCACTCAGGACTGCAATCGACTTTGATATATACAGGAGCGCGCAAAATTCCCACTAATGGGGCTTAAAATGAAGCTACCAATTACGTTTTGTTATAGTCCTAAATAGAGTCAATTACATTTTAATGGGAGTTGGCATATAAAATGTGAAATTAAAATAAAATCAAGTAGAATTCTGCTTTGAACGTTAAAAAATGAAAAAGTTAACCATTATAGTTCTAAATGCTCAATATGGCTTGCCCACAACAAAGGAAATAATTGCATTAACAATATAATTTACATCCATAGAGTATTTCCCACAGCACATTCTCCGCTGTTATCATTAGAAAGCTAAACAGAACACTCCGAAATGCAGCAGCTAAGGTTGCATTAAAATTGAAGAGTAAATTGTCTGTATATTGTAAATTGATTTTTTTAGATAAAGCTAAAAGAAAATATTATATCAAGCGACAATTTCATATTATATTCCGGGTTGTTAAAATATTGGCTGCCAACAAATTGTGGCAATAATATCTAGTGCAAATTTTTATGCTTGTGAGTACAGTGGCAGGAAAAAATATCCGCATCCAAATGCAGATACGTAAATACAATAGATTAAAGTATAAAAAAACACATTACTTGAGGTTAAATGTGGCCATAACGTATTATTAACTTCTAGTGAAAAGTACTTGTAATATTTAGGCACTAAACAAGCCGCCAAGACCGATGAAATTTTTCGGTCGTAAAAATCCCAAATCCCTTCGGAAGGGAGGTAAAGCCGTGGGTCCCGTGTCGAACATTTACGGAACGATAAAGAATCTCAAGGCCGAATGAAGAGGCCTCTGATAAAATTTGTCGGCCGCTTCAAGCCCTGAATTGAATGGGACACTGGTGACCTGAGATGTTAAAGAGCGTTCCTTTCTTAATTTTGATGTCCATGCCATGTTCCCTCCCATTCTTAGCTGTTAGTGATGATACTATGTCCTAAATGAATTTTGGTTCCCATAAATAATTCGCAGTGAGTACTTCACTATTCTGATTTGGTTTCCCTGTAGACATCGATTCCCCGCTTCATTTTGCAATTCGGTGTGGCTTTCCCTAGCCCAACACTCCTTTCAAAAGAAGCGTTTTCACTGAATCTATATGTAGGTCAGCATAGTAGACCTTACTAGTGCTCCACAAACAGTTTATACATCGAAAAAACTTCAAGTGTTTGAATTGCAATTATGAATCAAATTGAGAAAACAAAATTTACCATATTATTACGAAATTATCAGCGTAATATCACGAAATTACATGTCTGTAATTTCAGATCTCTATATGTTGCATTCTATTTGATATAATGGCAGCAGTCAGCTCTCATAAAACATTGTAATAAAACTGTTCTGAAATATGTTTTCATATGCCTTTCATGTTGTGAAATGAATCGAGTTTTCTCAAAAGTTAGAGACTCCAACTGCAAATCTGTTACATTATGCGAGGGATAAGTTATGTCATAGAAACCTATTTTTTTTCTCGTAAACAAAGATAACACGAAAAATCTAAGATATACGATTGAAAGTATATGGCATTTATGGAAGGCTCGATGTAGGCGGCCCTCGTAGGTAATAAGGAAAACACGGCAACCGGATAACATTGGTTTATTATGGCATGAGCAAAATTTACATACAATGACTTCTACCGGATTGCAAGTCCGTCACAGGACCGGTTTCCCAGGTAATCCATGTCATTTAGCAGCATTCGAAGTAATCTCCCAAGTACGTTGACTATTCGTTTGCCATCGATGGGGAAGGCACTAAATACCATCTGTTGCATGTGAATTGCTATCTTGTCGTAAATGTACGACACGGGACCCACGACTTTACTTCCCTTCCGAAAGAAGCCACCATACTTAGGATTTTTACGCCTGAAAAAAATCCATCGGCCCTGGTCGGGATCGAATCCGCGATTTTGGCTATAGGAAGCAAGTATGGTTACCACATACCACCAGGACCGACTCCTGATGCTGAGCAATGCAATTTTTACATACGTCGGTGACCTCAATACCTGACCACTTTCGCTCACCATGAACTGAGACTACAGTTCTAATCGCAAACATCATCTGGTGGCTTCATTCTAAAGTACATTACATATACTTTCAATCGTTTATCTTGATTTTCCAAGTTTTTGCTTGTTCGCGAGGGGAAAAAAATAGTTGCCACGACATATGACGTATCCTTTGAATATTTTTATGTCTTTAACTCATTTCCTAGAGCATGTGACGATAATTAAACTGGGACATTAAAACAGCGACACTTTAATACCAACACTCCAGAACCAAGATACTGAACCATATCACATTATGACATGCACCACGTGGCATAGGCTTAGCTCCTTGAGTGACTCAGGCGGTAACAATTAGAACGCGTATTCTGGAGGTCCCGGGTTCAAAAAACTTGCGAATGATGGAATGGGTCTTCCATTTCCACGATATTTTTTCTCTCCCATTTGGTATTATTTATTTCCTATGGTTCTGTTTGTTGACACAAACAACTGCATTAATCCCAAAGTTTTGAACACGCTCCAGCGGTGTTATATCTTGAACTACACATCATTTTGTATATTAATCTTTTAATTAATCGTTGAAAAGCCATAATGAATGCTGCTGTTTGTTTTACATGAATTAGATACGCATCTTTTGTTCTACTACTCGTGGCAAAAACTCCCCTGCAAGAAGAATGCGAAGTAATGGTTAAATGCCTACTAAACCTTTGCCTAGCGGCGACATGGGAAATCTTGGCGACTTGAAAAAAATAACAGGAAGGCAAGTAAGAAAAGAAATGAATTGGAGACCGAGATTGCAGCAGGGTATAAAAAACTTCTAACTCAAAGATGAGGGGGCGGAAAAGAATAAGAAGGAAGAGGAAGAAGAAAAAGTGATGGTCAGAGAAGGTCATGGTCCTTCGGGGCGTTCTGCAAGTGAATCGATACATCGAAAGGCGAAGATCGACCGACCATTGTTCACTTTCTTCTAAAGGACAGATGGACCTGTCAAAGGCAGTCGCTGTTTGCCCACACCCACACCAGTTTCTGTTACACAGATGGGAAAGATGGTGCACTGAAGTTAAGCCAAGCGAATTAATATCTTTATTCAAAGTCAAAGAATTCATAGGTACAGCTTTATTCAGAGCAATTATTATTTTATTTGTCAAATATATAGTGTACACATTTATGAAGATGGAACAAAAATAATTTAGCAAAGTTTAGAGCTAATTTTTTATCAGCTGTTGACTTATCCAGAAAGCAAAATAGAGGTCTAAAAACGAGTACAATCATTTGAAAAGCAATATCTATAATCTATAACAATATATGCATGAAAAGATAAAACAGTAAATAAGAAATGAAAAGATATTTAGCTTGAATGAAAGCGTAAACAATAAACAAAGATGCACTAATGAGAATGGAAAACGTACAGTTTCCAAAAAATGTATAAATATTAATTAAAAGGTAGAAGATATCTGAGTTTACCATTAAAAAGATGGTGTTTGCCCGAGATCGAAACAAGACTATAGCTCAATGGTATGAGCTCAGGTTTTAAACATAGGAAGCAATCTTTATCACGTTTTATACAGCTTGTATCACAAGTTGCCTATACCTCCGGCTCCGAGTTGCCTATACTTACATAATGCGTCCATCTGAAGTTGCGGCTAACGCCTCAACTAACTCATGGTTTCACGAACATTTGTTGAACTTGGAAGCTACAGAATAATTAATTAAAACGTTAACGGTAATGTGTACCCATTATTTTCAGAACAGACCTGACATTCAAGTAACTGTCACTGAAATAAAATGTAATTATGTAAAAAAAACACATTAATTAATTACGGTATTTTTACTCTAGTTTTCTTTTATTAGTATTTTTTAATGAATCAAACATTTTTAAGTTTTACTGTTATTACTTTATTTTTTCTCCTAAGTTCTTGCTGAGAAAGTATAACAAGTATTTATATTTTAACGATTCTGACATAAAAAAAGTTATGTTAAGGAGCTTGCGAGAGTAGAGCAGTTTTATAATTGTCGTGACAAATCTCTAAACGCGTATATTGTGTTTTCCTCGCTTTACAGCAGCTTTGCTCACTCGATTATCATGCAGGAGAAGGAGGGAAGAACGTCTTAAAGAGATATGGGTGGTGTTCTGCAGAATTATTATATAAAATGAGCAATTAACAAGGAACAAATGTCTATGCTCATTTTCTTGGCCGAGTTTTACCGCATTAGAACAGCGTAATAATAATAATAATAATAATAATAATAATAATAATAATAATAATAATAATAATAATAATAATAATAATAACGAAGAAAGGATCACTAGATTTGTTTTAGATTCAGTATTATTATTTTATTCGGCGGAATACTTTTCAGATTTTCAGATTTACTAGTAATATGAATTTGGAACTTCTGGAGTATGTAACAGAATTATTCAAAGGACTTTGATTCAACGTGTCCAAGTATATAACCAGAAAAATATCGCACGTTTTAATTCTCAAGAACAGGTAGTACATTACATTAGGAAACTATTATTATTATTGGTTTCGTTGGCATACACTTACCTATTGGACGATTAATTCATTATAGAAATAGCAATAAATGTTATCGAAGAAATTCAATTATGCCATTCCTTTATTTATGCAGAAACCATTTGTGGAAGAGTGCAAATAGTAACAGTCAATTTCGTGACATTTGCACTCAGAATTCTATCTCGCGAAATATCCAAGCCGTCCCTACTGTATGTACAAT
Source organism: Metallyticus violacea (assembly GCA_030762175.1). NCBI lineage: Eukaryota > Metazoa > Arthropoda > Insecta > Mantodea > Metallyticidae > Metallyticus > Metallyticus violacea. The sequence goes on along the minus strand of CM060830.1, from coordinate 54,892,320 downwards.
GTTCGCATTTTGAACAGAGGAAGTTCTGTTTCGGAAGAGTGAAAAGTTCAGAAGCGAGGCACAAGGGTATAAAAATAATTTAAACAATAATTTTTCTACGTAATATTATCATTAACGAATATCGCTATTTCAAGCGCGTCTAAACCGACCATTATCAACACGGCAACTAGGAAAAGTTGAATGCTACATGCAAGCAATGAGTACAGGACTCAGCAACGGCGAAAGAGTTGGACAGAAGTGTTCCTCCAACATGCCAAAGCGCGACCGCACACAGTAACAATACGATCACAAAGTTGTGCTGCACCCACCATATTCACCAGATCTCGCTCCCTCTGATTATGCCTTATTCGTCAACATGAAGGACTCTTTACAAGGTAAAAATGAGGAAATTAAGGCAGCTTTCCACGAGTGGTGCCATAGTACTCTCAAACAATGGTTTTGGGACGCTATAATTAACTTACCAGGAAAATAGCAACCGAGCATTGACGTTTGGCAGGTAGCATATTGAGAGAAATGAATCAGGTTGCATAATAAATAAGGCACAAAAACAATTGTAAATAATTTCCGAATGCCCCTAGTACATCATATTTTTCTACATACTTTTCTGACTTACAAACACATTTTCTCCAGCAATTAGAAATTTTTATTAATTCCTTTATCAAGAAAAAGTGAGCTTAGGTTTCCAGACAACTATGTAAAAATAGTGAGCCGTTTCTTACGCTAATGGTTATGCATTGTTCTCAAAAGATACGTGGGATGATTTCTGTAAGCAAACACTAAGGAGAGGGGGGAAAAAGTTGATCCATTAGGCCATTAAAGAGATACCAACATCATCTTAACGACTTGTGAAAGGGTGACGCATTAAGACAGCAGGATCGTGACAGCGTAACAAAAGGTCTGGAAATTCTCCGAATAAAGGGAAGAACAGACGCCGCTGCTACTGGTGCTAAGGTGTGCTTGTCACTGAAGAAATACTGCCCAGTGATGCAGCCATCACTATAGAAATTAGAAGTATATTCTACAGATTTGGAAAAAGTGAATATGAAAACAATAGAAAAATGTTAGGACTGCCTATCATGTTAGAGAATGAATTTAATTGAATTGTGCTTGCGTTGGAAACAGGAATTAGTTCAGTAGATTCCTCATGTTCCGTGGTTTATTGCATGGCAGCCCGTTTCGGCGGTGGTGACAGGTTGATCGTCAATTATGAAACGATTTAATTGCTCATCGCCATATGTTGTAGCGGCGAAACATCAATTCTGTTGATCGCTTTGGTGTTGTTCCCCACGCCTCATGACAACAATATCTCAGGGTTTTGTTACGCTTTTTGTGACTCGTGCTCAACAGAACTGGGAGAGGATATTAGGTGTTAATAATCACGCAGTGAGTAGATCTGAATATGTATGGTAATTTATTATTCGCAAAATCTTTCGCGTCCTCTGGTGTTCTCAGTACGGTACGTCGAGTATAAATTTAGCAGCCGCGACTTTCCAAGGAGATGAACTGAGAACTGCATCCGAAGTAGAACTCATAGCAGTGCCAGAGTCGATTGTAGAGCTTATTCTGCGTGAGTGTAACACTTAAAAGTCTAATGCTCTGGAGTATCTGGTCGTCTATCTGACCGTCCGATTGTCTGAACTGATCAAAAGCGAACTGAACTTCCGATGCCCCAGCGGAGCAAACATTTCCTTGTATATTTGATTCAAATTAACCAGACGATGGCTTCAACCAAGTTACGGGAGTCACACAAGCACGAGCAAGTTTCGCGCTTTGCTTTAAAAAGTCACAGGCTGGTTCAAATCCAACTGCAAAGCATGCCAGCCGCTACCATTTGAAAGTTTAAAACATTTATTTACATTGGTTGGTTTAAAGTTAACTGTACAAATGACTGGCGAGTTCACTGCCCTGACGTATTCGAAAGTCTGGACTTTATTAATCCTCGCCAATGGAAGGTCTTTTAAGAAGTGGAGTAACAGTTTTCCCTTCCCTTTGAATAGCGGTTTATGGCCTTCTTGGCTCTGTCCCGTATCTTTGCTACCATTGACTGTTACACCAGGGAACTTTCTCCTTCGACAACCTATAATTAGCATATTAAGTTGTACCTCATGATATACACATATAACATAATATCAACATTACTAATTAAAATGCACAAAATATTATGATTAAGTTTGTAACATATACTTTATATTTATATTTTAGAGGGAATGGGTCGTAGGAACTGAGAAATGTTTTATGCTGATGATTACTTAAGCTAATATGTGAGAATCGCTTATAGATACTGTTCTGTTTTGCTGGGAATTTAATTTCTGTTAGAAAGGGATAATTGCAGGCCATATATTTTTAAAAAAATAGCAGATGCTTTTCAATTGATAGTTTAAGAGCAGACACCTCAAGCCACAAATTGGTGTCCTCGGGTGGTATCACGAACACAAAGAGAGCTAACATTAATATATGGATTATTTCCAAACATAACCCTATCACAAATTTAACACTGTATATTCATGTTGCAATAAATCAAAGGAAGTTTGCTATGAACTGATCAACTGTCTATTATTCTCTTTAGATCTTCTATTTCAAAAGCTCACTCCACTGATGGAATTACTAGTAAATTATGAGTGAAGTTTTATTTGGTATGTAGCCATTCGGAAGGTTAAGAACCCGGACTACATTTCTACTAGATTGTTTAAGTGAACTATTTCTGCTTTTATAGTTCTTGTTTTATATATATATATATATATATATATATATATATATATATATTAATGTAGTATATAAGCTAATGTGATTACCTTATTCCTCATTTTGATTAAAATTTAATCCGAGGGTGAGATAAAAGCTAGAAAAGAGTATATTTACTAATGATTGTTATTGGAAAAGAAATCGTACAAGTACTGTAAGAGAGAATTTCGTGCTAAATTATCAAGAGTAACATATCCACCGTAAAGTAAAATTTTCAAATTTGTCAGCAAAGTTCTAATCCAACGTTTTTTAATTGACAAGAAACCGAGGACAAAATAACGCGTTTTAACAAAGGAGAAGCTTGCTAAAATAGACTGTCGATTGAAACTTCTTCTCAAAAGTCTTTAACACGATTAGCACAGCAAGTTGGTGTATCTGTCCGTAGTGCGTATAAAGACGCTCAGCGAAGTGCGGCGAGAGCCTCAAAACCTTTACAAAGGAATTCAGCCATGTCTCATAGAGGAGGGCAGGCACTTCGAGCATCTACTGTGATTACGAATAGAATATTAATTAATATGTACTATTAATGAATAACAAGAGAAACAAAATATGAGTTCGGACATCGCGACATTGTTTCGTTGACAGATGGCGAGGCCTTGCCGAGGTAATTTCTGTTCACAAAATAAATTTTCAGTTGCAAAGCGGAATGAGGACCTTACAGGTAGGCAGGGAAACGAAAATTTTACATTCTATTAAATATAAATGATGAAATATATTTGCATAAAGGGTAACAAGCAGAGAATAGTCTTTAAAAACTTCGTTCAGAAACGCGTAGTGTCCAATATTGTGCTGAAAATAGTTTCCTAGTGTTTCGTCAACAGAAATTGAAATACCCTTAGAGCAACAGATATCTAAAATAATCTGAAGAATTATCAAATTCATTAATTGTAATATAGTTATAGTTCGTACAAATTTCAAAGATCAAGGGTCGGAAATTAGAAATGCAATAGCAGCTGAATAGAGCAATAAAAAAGGTTACAGAGAGCAAGATTAAACCTGCGATGTATGGACTAATAAAGAATAAAACATTCTTTCTTGTGAACTTAATTAAACTGAGAAAAATTGGGGAAAAATAGTTTTTTCCTAGATAAATACATTATTTCGGGCTTAATTTGACAGAACTTATATGCACCTAGGTGAAAAATATTGTAGAAAAAGCAATAGAAAGATGAACCGCCACTGTGGAATGCTAGAGAAAGGAACGCTGACAAATTAAGCTTGGAAAGGAATTTCATTTGCGAGTAAGCAGCTGGGATACTGAATCATCGTCATATTCATCATTCGTCCCGAGTCAGGAAGTGACGTAGAAATAATGATAAATTTCATGTTGGCGATGGCTCCTATAAGTTATCATACAAGAAATATGCTATTTATTTACCATATAAAACATGCCTCCGACTGTTATGTTTTTTAAGTATTCATTCATGCAAAATTAATGTTCACTTACTTCAGAAACTTAGGTATAAAAGATGATACGGGTTCACTTTAAGATCAGTTAGTATGTTGGGTTGTTTAATGAGAACTGCACATCTACCAATAAAGGTGTGTTGCGGAAGCAGTTAAATATTTATCCACAAACTTATTTCATAATAAGATTAACTGTAGCTTCTATTCCATGAGCATTAGTTTTCAAAACTAGAAAATACAGTAATATTATTTGAGTTGCGCGCTGGTCGAATGCGGCTGCATACAGGAAGAAGCCAATATTCAAGGTCTCACAACGCATATGCAGGTATCAGCTTGTAGTTAGTTTGAGATGGGTTTTATCAGCGTTTTAGCTGTGCGTGAATGTGCATTTATTATTGTTCATTAGTTATTCTACTACATACAGTATTGAAGAGTGTGTTTTATATATGACACATATGTGAAAACAGATTCTTGCAAAGAATTGGGAAGGCAAAAATGTCCTGACAATGGTGTTCCAGGTAGAGAAACTGTTCACCAACTTGTTAAAAAAAAAGACAAGAAACGTTTTCCGAACCACCGTAATCTTACGTAAGAATGGTTAGATGAATTACAGGAACTTACTATGCAGGAACAAGCAATGTATTGCCGCTGAGGGGCAACAATTTTCGACATTTCTGATAACATAATTTACTGCTAATTTTTATCATAAGATATAAATATAGCATCACTTTATACTTCAGTAAAAATATAAATAAAAGTATCAAGGTAAATCTATCGCCTTTTTCTGGTGGCTGCGGCTGTCGCAATTTCCGGTAAGCACCCACGGCCAGGCGGCCCGTAACTGTAGCCTTACTGTACTAACAAACTGTGATTTAGTCCTCTTCTAGAGTTCTGTAATATCATAATTCTTACAGGACAATACGTTTTAGAATTGAGATGATTTAGATAACAAACAAATGTATAGCTTTACTACAACACTTTAGCTAGTTTCACTGCAAACTGCAAAGGATAAAAAATACATTTTAAAAATGTCATATGGGGGGAAATGAAAGAATCACCGTATACATTGAAAGACTGGGAGAAATGGAAGGCCGTATCATAAACCTTTGATAATATGAATAAAACTCTTCGCGGTTGGGCACTTTAATGACGGCAATTACTAGAAATGGTTCGTTATGGCATTGCAATCCCGGATATACCTCTCACTACATACGTTTTTATCATCGCATACACAAGTGCCATAGATTACAAAATTCCCTTTTGCATCATCCCACAGTCAGCTTTACACGGCATGCAATCCGAGTAAAATTCCTAGCACCTTGCTCGCTCTCAGATATTTCAGTTTTATCTAAAGAATAAATTTCTGCCGGTTCTGCCTGTATTTTACTATAGCATTCTAATTACTTTGTACTTCATAGCTATGGGCTATTGTAGGATCAGGTGTACCAGTATATGCAGAGGATATTTCTTTTGTTCCCTCAGTTTTATTCTATAAAAGTTGTATCGCAAAGCAAAAATTGGAATATTTTGACAATTTTCAAAGAATAAGTTACAAAAAGTCTACATATTCTGCATTATGTAGTATACTTTTTGTGATATGTAGCCTAGAAATAGTTTCTTTTAACGTTTCCTCTTATATAAAAATGAAAACTTCTAATTTTGACACCATCCATTTCAAAAGTATGATGGCTCTTCAATAAGGAATGATCATACATTTTTTTGGAAACACACCTTTACTCATTCTCATAATTTTTATGATATTTCTCAAAAAAACAGTCCCCGTTGGATGCAATCACCGTCTTAGCAATTCTTCCGGGCTTCAATGGCAGGGTGGAACATTTTTGACATGTCCTTCAGCATCGCCCTCTCAGCCTACGCCACTGCATCTGATGGTGCAAAATGTTTTCCAACGAAAAAATTTCTTCAATTTGGGGAAGAGGAAAAAGTCACACGGAGCTAAATCTGGACCATAGAGAGGATGAGAAACACACTTCAAATTGATTTTAGTGCGATATTCAGCAACAATATTGGCGATGTAGGCCGTACATTATCGTGGTACAGCATCCAGCATGTTGCTGTTGTTGAATTGATTTATTTACGGACGCTCTTTAACATCTCAGTTCATCAGGGTTCTATTCAATTCAGGGCGTGAAACGGACGACAAATTTTGCTCAGAGGCCTCTATTTTCAGGCTTGAGGTTCTTTATCGTGCCGTAAATGTACGACACGGGACCCACGCCTTTACTTTCCTTTCGAAGGAAGCCATACTTAGAATTTTTACTCCCGAAAAAAATCCATCGATCCTGGCCAAGTTCGAACTCGCGATCTTGGGTTTAGAAACAACGAAAATATAACCTTTTACTATTGATATGATATTGCAGAGTTTTCAGAACATCTCTGCAGTATTGTCCAGTGACAGTTGTGTGTGCAGTACGACAGGCTGGTAAATCATTCAATTAATATCTAAAAATGAGTTGATCGCAAATTTCCCAAAAGAAGCAACCGCACTTACTTTTTCATTTTGACTAAACAGTTTGAACTGATCCAGACTATGCCATAGATATGCATTAGGCTTCAGGTAGGAGCAGTTATAAACTTTTTAAAAATATTTATCTGATACCAACTATATTTTCCGACATGCATGTACCTGTAGAGGGGGAAAAGCCTACTGAATAAATTGCCTTGAACTTTTCGGCAATGTTTCTTAACATAAAAATCAAAAAACAATAAATAATTATTAGGAGAACTTTATAACCTACAAGTTATGGAAGTTCTAATATAACATTACAAAAATGGACTTACAATTAACCATTTAATATTCTTGTTCCAATGCTTAATTCTATTAATTCTGCATATTAAGTGTGTCAAACTAAACTGATTAATTGTCAAAGTTGTAGCTCTAATGGTTCTGCTACAGCAGGAACATAAATTCAACTAATTTAACATTGGTAAGGTAGGGCTTTCCAACTCCCATTTACTTGAAATTTTGGAGAAATTAGCACTCCCTTTGAATAAACAATGTAGCCCTACAGAATGTTACAAGTCAATATCTCTCTAATGGGTCAATAAAACCCAAAGCTCTTTTTTTCTAAATGTGCTACAGGAAGGAACCTTCATTAACACCATGGGAATCATTTGAATTGACTCTTTTATGAGAATAGGGTGAGACGATAACTTCAGAATTTTAAATGGGACCATAGTAAACTATTTTGACATATCTCAAAAATCAAGTGACGTTTGTTTAAAATATTTTTATGTAAAATTAAAAATTTAAAAGTTTTAAAAGGGACATTTTAATGATTGAAGATAAACATTAATAAAGTTTACATTAACTTCATCAACAACTAAATATTTTGCAACTATTTTTCGGAAAATTTTACTAACATTTCTTAACATACATGGAGGGATATTGGCACAAGCTTCCCGTATTTAATGTTTCACATGATCTTTCGTTGAAGGTGTTGATTTGGCTTATTTATGAACTCTCTTTAACATCTCTGGTCATCAGCGTTCCATTCATTCAAGGAGTGAAACGGCCGACAAATTTTGGTCAGAGGCCTGTTTTTTCAGGTTTGAGGTTCTTTTCGTGCCGTAAATGTACGACACGGGACCCACGGTTTTACTTCCCTTCCGAAGGAAGCCATACTTACGATTTTTATGCCCGAAAAAATCCACCGATCTTGGCCGGGTTTGAACCTGCGATCTTGGGTTTAGAAGGTAAGTATGGTTACCACTACACCACCAGGATCGACCGTTAAAGGTGTGCTAGACATGACCGTTATTTAACTTAGCGTCCTATAAAGGGTGTAAGGTTAGGTGGCCAATACCGCAGGCTCAATCTGTTGTAAAGTGCTGCGGTGCTCCATCTTGTTGGTTCTATACTCTTTTCCATATGCTGAGAGGAACATTCTCTAAGAGTGTAGATTAAAATAACAGTAAGTTTCACTTGTGACTCTACTTTCAAAAAAGCAAGGCCCTATAATAAATTCAGCAATAAACAACGTCACCAACGATGCTGTAAAGGCCAATTCCCATCCATTTGGAGTTTTCAGGTTCCTAATAATATATTTTAATGTACTCAGTGTTGGAAAAACTTACTAAATCAGAAAATAATGCGATGCGCAATAGTAAAAGCATCATGTAACTATTGACAGAACACCAAGCGGAGTTAGTAATCTTATTGTGAGAATTTCTGATGCAGGCAGGTGTGATAAGCATTGCATTTCTGCTGTTTTAATATCCGCTGTATCGAAGTGTGGGTAATCACACAGTTTCCGGCCAATTCATGTTGCCTCAACTTAGAATCACATCTACAGCTGCAACAACGTTCTCGTCTTTCACTTTTGTTTGCGTCTTCATTCGATTCTTGTTATTTAAAGAAGCGTATTTAGTTTGAATTCACATGTAACATTTGAATTTCATATCGCTCACTGAATATTTCACGTGTACGCCGTTAATTTTTCGTGTATTTACTCAATGTTAACACATTCGTCAAACCGTCCCATGTTTCTCAACTTATGAGAACTAAACACTTCCAAATAGGTGACTTTGAAACTAATAGTTTTCAAGCACACTATAACATATGAAGACTCACTAAAAATGAAATTTACCCAAAAGTTGCATGATTTGGTGAGGCGTATCTAAATATCTAAAACTATACCATTGTTCTATTTAAAATTCTCAAGTCCCATCCCCGGCTCTTATGAGGGGAGCAATTAATTCTTCCCCATGGCGCTATTATGAAGACTGCTTTATACAACAAGTTTAGAAACAGTCAACGTTTGATTTTATTTCTCTATAAGAGATGTTAGCTTATAATATTTTGTATAGATTCCTGTATATATATCGAGTAAATTGCCTAAAACCACTACCGGGAATATTTGCAATATAAATAATGTGCTGTTCTCACATTTAAAACTCGCTTCTTTCTTTATGCAGAAAACGCGTAGTGTTTTGTAGCTTCTTAATAACGATGACAATTTTTATTATTCATACTGTGCAAACAGGACCCTACTAAACAAAAGTATGGTCTAATATTAGTACAAGTTCTTGTTAGATATGGGTATGTAACTTTCTGTTGCACGAAAGACTGTACAACATTTGTATAGTATTAGTAAAAAGTTACAAGTGACGTCATGTAAGAGTAAAATGTAGGAACAGCTGTTTGCCATACGTCGCCATACCTTGAATTTGGTTAAGTCAACATCATAGTAATGAATTCGAAAAAATTTATTGTACAGAGCTACTTACACTTTTTCCAGAAATAATGATAAATTAAATACATTATTATGCATTGAAGCGAAATGGTTCACTTTGAGACTATGGTAGCATACAAATACATAGAAGCATCAATTTAATTGGTCGAGAGATGACAAAAGAATTGAGAAGCTCGATTGCACTGGGTCAATTATTTTAACAGTCTATTTGATCATTTGTATTTATATAGGTTTGCTTACATTGTTTGGCAATCAGAGTTTTATTATAAGCAAAGTATTGGGGAAAATGTGTTAAAAGGGAACGAGGAATGAAAAGCAATTATTTAAATGGCATGTAGTAATAACCTTAAAAAGTAACAAATTCAGAACTGGACTGCATTTGAAACAGGAAAGGTCAGTACTAAAAGTGTACTTTCAATGTAATTTTAACTTTTTGTTTCTCCAAACTTTGTGTGTTGCTACTCATTTCAATGAACAAAATGCAAAACAATTAGATTTTCGTGTTTTGTGCAAAACTGATCTAAATACTACTATAGTTTTTATTTTTTTAGATATGCAGTATATTTTTTGCTTACACTTAACAGTGTTACCCTAAAGCTATTGATATTTTTCTACCACCTATTAAATGATTGTTTGACACACTGAATACTTTACTTTTAAATTTTAAAACTTAACACTTGAGACAAATTTTGTTTTTTCAAATTAAAAATTAAATTATGTTTTATACACAATAATTGCTTTTAAAATAAACATTTTATAGATATTAATATAATTTATAGATTAATATGTTAAACTGCATTGAGAAAATATATAGTAAAATTTGAATCAATACATATTTAATAACTTTTTGGGTATGCTTACATATTTCTTTGAAATCCTCAGCTACGGAAACTTGTATTACTTTCTTTAAAATATACATTTACGGACGCTTTTTAACATATCAGATCATCAGTGTCCCATTCAATTCAAGGAGTGAAACGGCCGACAAATTTTGCTCAGAGGTCTCTTTTTCAGGCTTGAGGTTCTTTATCGTGCCGTAAATGTACGACACGGGACCCACGGCTTTATTTCCCTTCAAAAGGAAGCCATCTATACTTTAGAATTTTTCCACCCGAAATAATCTGTTGACATTGGCCGGGAATGTATCCGCAATCTTGGGTTTGGGAGGCTAGTATGGTTACCACTACACCACCAAGTCCGACTAAAATTGTATTACATTACAATATAAAATTTCAATAGACAGTACTTTTTTAAAACGTTCCAAACCTACAATTTTCTTCCCTCCAATTTTCTGCAGCCTCTCTTTTCTTCTTCTTCTTCTTCTTCTTCTTCTTCTTCTTCTTCTTCTTCTTCTTCTTCTTTTTCTGCAATCTCTTGGCAAATTTTGCTTCTTTTTCATACAGTTCACCTCCCCCCTTAGCATCTTAGAGTTGCCCCCTATCTATTTTCAATAATTCACTTCTCATGTTATCTATGCTCAGTCTATTTTTATATACACTAATTCTACTAATACATTCATCATTAAAACTAGGTATGCTATCCAACAAGTGGTGTCTTTAACACAACATAAATGTCTTTTGGCAACGCTCCAATACCAAGTGACGAAAACTTTCATTGGGGATTTGATTACCGTCAAAGGGACATTTTTAAATCATGTTTAGAAAGATCCCTAAAAGCGATTTTTATAACAGGAAACCTCTACAATTGAATGTATGTGAGTGTAATATTCTCAGGTCACTTTAGATTTTCGATACCCATGCTGTGGACAACTTATGAAAATATTTTACCCTTAAGGTTTGCATCACATTCCTTATAGTATTTTCGAAATTTACACCTACCAAAGTTTTTTTTTTTTTCCTCTTCATACCTATTAACCATGCCGAACACTGAACTCTATGTGAATTTATAGTTAAAAGTATCTTAACAAACCACCATGTGTTTCACATTGATTCAATTCCAAACACAAACAAAAGCATATGTTGTCAGCCCTGGAATTGAAGCAGAATAATCATCAAAATAGAAAGAAACACAATGTTAATAATGGCAAAAGAATTTCATAAGTTGCTCAAGGAGGCTGGATGGAAAAGCCTCGAGCTGATTAAAAGGTATGGGATACTTAATGGCCTAAAATGTAAATTATCACTCCACAATGTATGAATCATGTCTAAAAAATAAAAAAAATAAAAATTTAGATAAAAATCGTACACTATTATCCTTAAATGTCTAAACTTAGTTTTTTTATTTTAATAAATGGCGACGTAAAAAATGCTTTACACTCATTAATTGATAATGCAACTAACAAGTCTTGTACTTATTTGATGTTAATTTTAAGATTGTATAAGTAGATGTTAGGCGCAACAATTTTATTTTCATTGCTTCTTTCATTATTAGTTCAAAGTATTTTGTGTTTCAATTTAACATAGTTTCATTAAACGTAGAGACGCACCGAATATGCACTAAAGAAGTCTCGGGAAGTATAAAAAATTCATGTATTTCAATTGGTGTAAAGTAATCGCTGCCGCTTTGCTCTCATACATTCAGTGCACAATGGTACTGAGGAGTAGCGGTCTCTACCATCTTAACATCCACCTGTATAGTAGAGTGATTCTAGTACAAGAGGAAGGTGCGGTTGCCATCTCTTTTTTCCGAAGTATTTTTCTATAAATGTATGAAAAATCGGAGAAAAGTATTCATAATCTTTTTCATTGTCCTAATCGAGATCTCTTTCTGATTTCAAGGATGACATCTGCACCCCTTTTATCCGAAAAACCTTTGTATATGTAACCATATGAAAAATACAACCATTTGTTTATAAAAATAAAGGTAAAATAAGAAGAATTAGGAAAGCACAAATGAATAAAATAAACAGTCAAACAAATAGCGAAAGTTTCGAATGGCCTAGGTTTCATTTTGTGTATATATATCCCAAATTAGAGCATTTTAATTGCAGAAAAGTAAAACAGACACAATAAAGCATATATTTGGATACGTGTGTTTCTGTTTCTGACCGAAGAAGAGCCTAGCCGATCCGAAACATCTACTAATACGTCCTAATTTAGGATTTTATAACACTCTATGAAGTAGCTGATGTTTCTTGGCCACTAGTATATGTATGCATTAAATGCGATCCACTTTGTTCGAATAGGCAAACTTTAATGAAGGTTAAAGCTGCTGGTTTGTCTTTAAAACCTACCCTGAAAGTCACATTCAACATAAAGCTAAGATATTAAAATAATAATGATTTTGTATGTATAATACTTCATGATAGTTACAATCTTTAAGAGCTCCACTTCCATCAGAAACTCTTTTTTTTTTAATTACGAAAGTTCCAGACGACCCCTAGTTATTGGGTTACTGTGGCAACAGGTTTAATTAATTAAAGCTGCCGTTTGTCAGGGAAAGAGAAATTGGGGTGGGAAAGATTTTAATCATATTCAGAGAGCAAAATTCTAATGAGAGTAGTGCGTAGAGATCTCAACATCAGCTCAGAGCTACTTTGAAATGTGGCCTTTTAAATGAGCACTCTAGGTTCTCTTCTTGCTTCAATTTTTAAAGACATCTAATAAGGTTTAATTGGGGTTTTAAGCTTTATCGGAAGAAAAAATCACATATTTACCACAATTAATCTCTATATTTACATTTAAAATACTATCTACATCACAGACAGCGAACTAGATCAAATAAGGAAATATTTCAATCGTAAATAAAAAATTACAACTTACGAGCCAACACACTACTTTTGGGTAGATTCAGCTGTTGTCAGACACTTGTCCAGAACCATCCTTATACCTGAGTTTAGACTGTTTCTCAGAAATTACCTTGCTACCTGACCCAGGATAAAATTAATGTAGCTAGCGAAAACTATCACATGCTAGCTATTGTTATTACTACAATTAAGAGACACTAAGATGTCAGTGCCAGGAAACTGCATGTGGAGGTGGTATGTTTGTGTTCCCCATATCTTGTTCCAGAAGGAGCTTTCAAATAAATGGGTCTAACATTGGAATTAGGTACAGCATTTTTGAGGGAAATTATGTTAGAATCAATTGGAAGCATTGTTGAATGGAAAATATGTCTATAGATACAATTGTAAGAAGCGTCAGTTGCCCCCAATATATAAGTATTTGGATAGTTTTTCATGCATCAATAATGTGGTGTGTTTAATTAAAAAAATTAAGACGTAAACATTTGACATGCTTTACAACGGAATCTTGGAAATATGTACAGCAGTCTATTATGTACAAAAATGCTCAAAATTGTGGCCGTACGCAGGATGCGGTCGTTACTCGTGAGAAATTAAGCAGGAGGAAATTAAGTGATTATTTCATTTCTGGTTGGATGCCCCTTTGTGTCGGTATTAGGAATATTTATCTCATGGAAATTCTGGAATTTTGTAACTCGTTTGAGTCACAGGGAAGGGTAGGAAATCTAGCAGGTTACACGGAAACACTGAGGTTCTCAGTTGACACTGTTTGTTCACTGCTGTTATGAGAGTATCGGACTGTTGGTATTGGCTTGGAATGTTTCGAAGATCTCAGTTCACAATTGCCGACTGCTCTAACTGACCACTATTCATTTCCTACAAACTTCGCGCACTTCCATTCTGATTATCTATTCTTACGCCCTCTTATTCCAATTAGCTCTTACTATTCCTTCCTCCGACTCCAACTATTTCACTCCTAACAACTCACAGCCTCGACTGCTCACTCACCACTGCTCATCTTACTTTTTACATTATATCGTAGTAAAGTTTATTGTATTGTTAGGAACCTCCCCGTGAAATTAATATCTCTACTTATACAGGCTCGCTCTGATTCGTTCAATTTTATTGGTTGAACTGGACTAATTTTCTAAATTAATCTTCTCAAGAGCGAACATTCGTGTCATAAATAATCGGAAACTTTTCTAATCTGACAACCCTTTACTTTTCTAGCCTTTCAGATTTACCTACAATGAAATCGCGATAGACCACGTCTCGGCCAAAAATAAGAAGCATCTGTTTGTTTCTAAAGTCATGTTAGAAACTTGTTGATGTGTTTAAATGTTACTGTTAAAAGGGCTATAAAACACATGCTGTCAGCTAAGGTTGACATGTGTTCCTTTCTCGAGAGAATTCTTCCCTTATTGTCATCATGCGCCCTTAACCTTACCTATTGAAATAATACTTTTCTATGCGCTAGTCAAAAAACGCACATTCTGCGTCTCGGCAATTTGTTTTCTTTAAATCCTTGAAAGGAAACTAGTTCGTCCCAGGACAAAGGCGACCTTGTTTCCTGGTCGAATCAGTTAACATTCTACTGGGGCGAACTTCAACACATTCCATAGCTTAACGAGCAGTCCGGTATTGTAATTTGTATTTTCACGCAAATACATAATGACCTTCTACTAAAGATTTAACAGTGTTACCTAAATGAATACATTACCCTTAATACAAATTACATACATGCATAAGATTATATTGACATTACTTATTAACATCGATTATGGCTGTATTAATTTAATCAAATGTGCCGTTTATTTTCGGCTACAAAATATACAAAAATATGCCAAATAAACTTGTCACAGTGATAAGTGCAGCATCCATCTTCAATTCGTCCATACAAAGTTAATTTACTTTCCGGTGCTCGAGGGTCTTTGTCCAAATGCACTTTTGATTCTTTAAGAAAATTTCGACACTTTTTTTCTAAAATCCAGAATACTATCACTATAGTTTTAAAAGACCAAATAGATATTGTTTACTTCCCAATATATATTTGAGGGTTTTATTCAAATCTTAAATGATTATTTCTTAGTTTAATTATATAGTTTCTTTTCTTTTCTGTCTTTTATATATATGTGTGTCGTTTTATGTATATATATTCCCTCTTGGCACTATATTCGTCACCATTTAGAGCGAACTCTCTCCACTTAGTCTTTATACTCAAAAGGTTTTGGCCTTTGGGACAAAGCGTTGTTTGTATGAAGGAATTACTTGATTATGCCACCATATCACCGCTGTTTCTCATACTTCTCTGCTACACATGTTCGGTTTGTTATAGTGTAAGCTTACACATAATAATGTTTTGCTCTCAGAGACCGTACCATGGCGTAGAGCCGTTGTTTGGTGCACTTTGCCCCTCTGCATAAATAATGACAATATGAGCCTTTGCTTACATTAGTAATACGGATCACAAGGAAACGCTCCTATTAAAGCAAAGGAAATCGCTACATGAGCTACAACTACTGGTAGTAACGTGTATATTACTCATTCTTTGCAAACATATTTTTTCAACATTGTTCGCATGGGTCTTTTGATCATGCATTCTATTCATTACATAGACACTTATAAAAAGAATTTTTACTCCATTTATAATAAATCTACAATTATTATAACCTAAACACACTTAAATATGCGCACTCATGCACATACATTCAAAGAGCCCAAAAAGCGCTCTTAAGCCCACGTAATGCGCATAAAAAAGAACTAAGATCTGGACAGCTGTCTTCCTGTGTAAATAAATCCAAACATGCTAACCTATCCCTATCCAACTTAGCAAACTCTCCAAGCGCAGTAAATCTCTACTGTTCGGCACTGGACAGTCCATTAGAGTGTGCTGCTAGTTTTCTCGTTTTCCACAAAAAGCACTAATTTTTCTCTGCTTAACCTCATCTGTTATAATAGCCACTATTATGCTCCCAATCTAATACACGCTAAACCCGATCTATTTTGAAAAATCATGGAATATACACACACACATATACACACACACACACACACACACATCTCTCTCTGCCCCTCTGATTTTGAGTTCGTTGCCTACACTAAGTGATATTTTTTCTGCATTCTGTCTTTATACCATGTTGGGAAATTCCCTTAGTCTTTTGTGCACCTTCCTCCAAACATAATTACGATACCTTGCTCCCTTTTCCCACCTTATCCAATCTTAATGATATTTAAATTATTTTAATTTTCACTGCCCAGTAACTTTCATCCCAATTACTAATCTTATGTTGATACCATAAAGTCTTTAACGTTGTGGGAAAACCTTTTATTATGCTTAACCAGTACTTAATTATTCTAATGTTACAATGAATTGTGTATTTATAGCACCCAATTTTCGTAAAAGTCCTAAAACTCGCTTTAGAAATTTATGTTGGACTTTGTTCAGTCCGTCCTCTTTCTACCAGCCCCATATCTCAGAACCATAAAACATATCAGAGCTTACCATGGCGCCAGGCGCATTCTCCATAATACATAGTTGCACCCGAGCTTTGTATGACGTAGTGTCTATGTTTAATCCACACTAAGAGCTACACCTAGATAATCAAAATGTGTTACACTCTGTATTTCATTGCCTTGCTATTTCAATTTCTCAGTCTTACTGTTAACTGATCCATTTTTAAAAGAAATAGTTTTAGTTTTTTTTTTTTTTTTTTTTTTATGTTCAGCATCATTTTTTTTGTCTCAACAGCTGTTTAACTTGCGAGTCCCTTCTGTAGACCCTCAACAGATAATGAACAGATAAATGAATAATCGGCGTATAGAAGAACTGAAAACTTCGGTGATGTGATAAATAAATATATTAAACAATAGAAGCGACGAAATACATCCCTACCTTACTACCATTTACGTTCCCCATCTCTCAGATATATAATTTTGGTCCATATTGATGCAGAATGTAACATTTGCCTATATTGTTTATCTCATTTTACTCAAAATACCCTTACGTTATAGTTTCTCTGTCAAATACCATTTTAAAATCAACAAACACAAATATAGCTTTACCCTTTGCCTTTTCAAATTTTTTATTATTTTTTTATTTTATTTATTTATTTTTTTTTATTTTTACGAAAATGCCATTGAAGCACATTATACAACCACTGAGAAGGAATGACTGCATTCGAGGGAGAATGGAGATAAATGCAAGAAGAAAAGGCACGAAAATTGTTATTTCCCTTCTGTGCATGTTCTGTTACGAAGCTAAAAACAGAATTTATTTCCTAAAATTTATGATACTTTTATTCCACGTCTACTAACGAAAAACATAATACACAGGGTTAGTCTAAAACAGCTCGGAAGTTTTACAACGTAGCTGCTTACACACTAATGACGTTATTATAACAAAGCAAGCACCTACAAACCGAATGGTTGTGAAAATGTTTTCTGTTTATTTTAATTTTAGACTTACAAGTATTTGTGCATGCTCCACTTGACTACAAATGTTGATTTCCTCTTGAAACGATAGTCAGAATCTTTAAATTGCGCATACCATGCCAGGTGGACTGTTCCGTACTCTGCTCGAAAGCGACGTTATGATGCACTTAGTCACATTGTATTCCAGCACACAATTCCGGGCTACAATTCTCACAGAACACCATCGTTGAGCGCAGTATAAATATCCATTTTTAAAGTTTCTTAGTTTCACTCAGAAAATGGAGCTCCTCTGCTTTGCGTACCCCCCAAAACCTCACCGTTTAATTTCATATAATTATTGTATAAATAATTTTAATGCGTCAAAAAAGAAACAATGTCTTTGGCGGCTTCTATCCTCCACCTGTGTTTGTATTTGTGTTAATTGTCTGTGGGAGAATTTGCAATCAGGTGCAAAACGTCTTGGTAATTTTCGGGAGAGGTGAGAGGTGACATAAAGCAGAACAGACTAATTATTACGAAGATAAATAAAATATTTTAAAGGAATAATATACCATAATAGTGAAATATTATTTAATGCAACGCAGTCATATAGAAAAACGTGCACTTATTTCAGAATCAACCAATGTCACATTTGAAGAATCATGCACTCTCCAGTAATGATATCTGTTGTTGAATGTGGCAGGCTTGCAAACTTTCATATGAATTCGAGAAGTAATTGCTTTATTTCGTGTTGTTTTGATTGAAAGTAAAAAATAAATAAATAAATAAATAAACACTTTACAAAGCTAACATTCTAAGTGTTTTTCTACGCGAACCATAGAAAATAAAAGTGAATTAAAAACTGGGTTAACCAACTTCAAGTAGCAGCCTGCAGACAGACAATCAAACGCTCATTGAGAAGTCATAAGAACCAGAACCAGAGAACCAGAAGCAGCCATAAAAACCAAGAGAATGTCTTTTTTGCATTTAAATAAACAAGTTTTTGTGATATTTTAATTAACTTCTCTCTCTTTCTCTATTTTTGTTATGTATGTTCAGCCACACACGTATTCCAGAAGCCTGAAATCTATATTCAACAGTAGCAGTAGTAAATTGACAGTATTTCATTAAATGAAAGTCCCCAAAATCTCGCACACGAAGACGCTTTCTTAGAGATGTTGACACTCAACCAATAGATACCGTGGCTTGCCTGCTTCCTACCACACAGCACAGTGATCATATTTCTGTTTTCTGAGGCTGCGAAACCTATTGAATGGTGAGAAGAGCGTATACGAGTGGGTAAGATAAGTTTAAAAATAAACGAATATCAAGCAGTGGAGAACAACATTCTAGTATTCCAGCAGAGGCGTCATCAATAAGAAGGGGGTAAGGCTGAAAACAGGCGCATTTCTTCAACTGTTCTGGACGTGAAGTATTCAGTATCGGATAGTGGTTGTCGAAGAGATTCTCAGGTAGCTCTAGCTGTTCGCAGGAAAACGACGAAGGTGAAGATTTCTTGACACATAGCTACACGCAACCGTGTGTTGTGTGTTGTCTGTCTCGTATACATCTAATAATGTTCTCAGAGTGTACTGTTGTGTGTTAATGACAAGAAATTGATAAATTCCGTAGTTTATTATCCATTGCGATTTTGTTACACTAAAAGTCACACTCCTTTCACCTCAGAAATATCAATCTGAACAATGCAGCTATAATACCAAAGTGAACTAGTCGAGCATGTTGTGGTGATAGTTGCAAACAACCTCTACGACGACACACATAGATCCATTACAAATTTGGTCCTCAACGTGTCGGCATGGCGTCATTTAATTCCCGCTACAGCATGAAAACTTTTTGAAAACTTTCTTCAATTCTTCATCGATTCTACTTACTAGGCACTAAAATAGATAATGGAATGTACATATACATACATATTTTTAAAAGAAATGTAAAAAAATTCTGTGGAGAACTAACAACACTTTAAAATGCACTAGAGACTGACACAGTTAAAAATGAGATTAACACTAAAACACTGTAAAACACGGCCGAAAACATATTTCGAGTTGCTGAGTGGGCTCTTTTATTCACGACATAAGGTAACATAATTTTATTCTCTTATGCCACAATTCTTATGTGAAGACCCGTATATTAAAAAAGAAGGTGAATATGCAGAAATATGACACAGTTTTTTTTTTTTGGATTAGTGTTTAACGCCCGTTTTTACTACTGAGGTACCACAGGCGGTAACACTGATGGTACATGAAATGAAATGATATATTGGGAAAATGTTTTTTTTTTTAAGGAAGGAAGCGTTCCAAGCCTAAGTTTTAAGTACCCCCACCCCGGCATTTGCCAGTTATGAAGACTAAGGAAAACCTCGAAAAAAAAAAACCCAGTCTGGGAGGACAGTACTGGCGGGATTCGAACCCCATACCTCCAACTCACGAGTCCGTGCCTTAACGACCTCGGCCACCCATGGCGGTATGACACAGTTTGAAACTCTGTTGTATTTCGTTGCTATACTACTATTTTTTCCTCTCCATGATGTCATATTAAGACTCTATCGTACAAAATATCGCAAATATATTGATTTTGAGCTATTACGTTCTACTTCTGCTTAAGTAAATGGGTCGATCCTGGTGGTGTGGTGGTTACCATACTTGCCTCCTATACCCAAGATCGCGGGTTCGAACCCGGCCAGGACCGATGGATTTTTTCGGGCGTAAAAATCCTAAGTGTGGCTTCATTCGGAAGGGAAGTAAAGTCGTGGGTCCCGTGTCGTACATTTACGGCACGAAAAAGAACCTCAAGCCTGAAAGAGAGGCCTCTGAGCAAAATTTGTTGGCCGTTTCATGCCCTGTGTTGAATGGGACGCTGATGACCTGAGATGTTAAAAAGCGTCCATAAATAAATCAATTAAAAAAAAAAATTAAGTAAATGGGTTCCAGCTTTCATAGAAGCCCCCCCCCCCATTATTTCTGTAGATGACATCACAAGCTTTACATTGTTATAAAATAAGAAACATGTCATCTGTTTTCAAAGCATGTATTTGTGCTCTTCTATTACCTCATTCTATTCATATATCCAAATTATGGAGGCTGCTCAATGAAGAATGACATTATTTTTACAGAAATATAGCTATACAACATTTTGTTACATTAATGTGCAATGTATATGTAGTACTTAGTTTCACCTGGTTCCTGCCTGTGAGAGATGTGCAAGTTGAGACATGTTCAGTTCCTCAAAGAGAAAAATGGAGGTGACATACGACGAACAATATACTTCTCTCAAAATTCTGTCTCAATAAATCTTCAGATAAAGCCTATGCGATTTTACAACACTCCTATGAACTCCAGATTGTGCTCTAACGGTAGAAAACACCTCGCTGTTGTTGTGAGAGTGGGAACGTTCAATAACATGAACAACACTATCAGGAACTCTGAAAACTTTTCTTCACGCGTTGGTAGCCGACAGTTGCATATGAGAGGTGTTTGTGCACGGTGGGTTCCAACACTGCAGATTCCCGAGCAAATGAACGTTTGCGTGTGGGTTTGCTTGCAGTTGAAGATGATGTTACAGGAAAATGTGGAGTTGTTTCATAAGTAAATGGTTGCTTCTGCTGGGAAAGTTATAGTTATCTCATTTTTCAATATTCAAGGAATGGTTTACCAGAATGGGGTACCTCATATACGACTGTAACAAGCTGAATGCTGCAACACGATAACATATGGCCGCACATCGCAAATGTTGTTGCTGGATATCTCACAATAACCAACGTGAAGTATGTATAAAGGGCCCCATGTAACATTTTCCTTTTTAAACGCTGGGCCAGGTGCATTTCATTCAACGGGGACTATTTTGAGAAAGATCATTAAAATTATGGAAATGTGTAAAGGAATGTTATCAAAAAATTATGATTACTTATTATTGGACAGCCCTCATAAATATTGTTTCTTTAATTCCTAAAATAAAAGCAAAAATAATATGTGACTTACAGAAAAACACTTGTGGACTTTAGGACAGCATGTTGCAAGCGTGTGCTCACCTGGAAACAAAAGAAAGCGCATATTAATATGGCTATAACCCTATAGCAATAATACTAAACCTCTAAATAACTACCAAACAGTGATAAAATAAGAGATGGGGAAAAATATGTACAAAGAATTAACAAGTAGAAAGGAGGTCGAAAATAGTCACATTAAGAATTAGATCAGATGGTCTCGGACGCTTTGTTGTGCTGCAGGCTTTAACTCCAAAGTTACAATTACGACGAAATTCCTGTGCCTTTGTCCTTGAACGAACGCGTAGCGAAGCGAGTTTAGTTGCACACACCGACTCCAGTTGAGTATCCAATGCATTACAGCGTGACTGTGGGGTAGAGCGTAAACACTGCGACATGCATTTCATACCGTCACTCAAATCCGTGCTGTTTCTGTTACAATCATTAAGCATTTAAATCTACTGAGTTCACTCACAATTACTCGCCGCTTGTAAAACTAAACTAAACGCTGGGACAAAAGTTAACGACAGAGACGTTTTCCTGAATACGTGCAAACAACAATAATATTTGTACGTAAAGCAGTTCGTATCTTGTGGCTTGTTAATCTTTTTCATTAACTTTCAAATTATTCCGGTATTAATTAAATCTCTGTTGATTACCAAATTAATAGAACAGTACGCTATATACAAGAGCATAAGTAGATCGTGATTGAACTTTAATGTTAGAAAAATCAATTTTTAAATTTGATATTACAAAGAAGCTTTAGGTTAACCAGTTATGTTCATCTTAAATGCTTTATATTTTAAAATATAAATTTTATAGCTATTAAATATAACTCTATTAATTTTAAAACATTGAGGGGGGGGCAATTGCCCCTTTGTACCGTCCCTTGCAGATTCCCTTGATACAATACGCATTATGTATACTGTAATTACGATAATAGTTCAATATTGCGTACTTATTGTCTCCTAAAAAAGAAGCTTATTTTTAAGATACTCTTTAAGTCAAAGAAATAATTTAATCTCAAAAATGGCACTATCGAGTATCACATTTCCAAAAGCCCTTTGCATGTACCACGCGGCGAAACGACACGTTCAGCTTTCCCTACTGAGACTGAAATTTGATGCTACTGCGCATGCCTGGGAACTAAGCTCTCTAACTGAGTATCAAACGCAAGTCACACCGGCACAAAATATATACAAATGTGTTTATTAATGATCAAGAGGACTAAAAACAAAGAACAGCTTAATTTAAACACCATTTATTTAATATACAATTTATACAACAATTGATCTATAGTTCTTAAAGCGCCTTACACTTCTATGAAGTCCTTGTGATTGTTCGATCTGTCAATCCTGATGGTATAGTGGTAACCATGCTTACCTTATAATCCTAAAATCGCGGGTTCAAACCCGACCAGAATCCAGATTTTTTTCGAGGGTAAAAATCCTAAGTATGGCTTCCTTCGGATGGGAAGTAAAGCTTTGGGTCCCGTGTCGTACATTTACGTCACGATAAAGAACCTCAAGCCTGAAAGAAGAGGCCTGTGGGCAAAATTTGTCGGCCGTTTCATTCCCTGATTTGAATGCGACGCTGATGACCTGAGATGTTAAAGAGCGTCCGTAAATAAATGAAATCAAATCAAAATCAAACTGTGCTATCTTCTAATTATACTCCTATTTGAGTTGTTATTTTTGCGCCAGTTGAAGTCATAGATACGCAGGACAAATCAGAGAGTTGCATATCTAGAAGCCAAGGTCAACAGATTGTTTACGATAGATTTTTTTTGATATGGTTTATTTACGGACGCTCTTTAACATTTCAGATCATTAGCATCCCATTCAATTCAGGGCCGACAAATTTTGCTCAGAGGTCTCTTTTTTCAGGCTTGAGGTTCTTTAAAAGCCATCGGTCCTGGCCGGGAACGAACCCTCGATCACAGATTGTTTAGCTAACTTTCAATTGTTTATCTTTAAAACAAAGAATAATGCCTGTTTGCGTAATTTGGTAAAAAGCATATTTTGAAATGTTGTTCATTTATGACGACATGCATTGCAATGAAACTGCCTCGATATGAATTTGTGTTAGCCACTAGTGAAATTTCTAATTTTGCAATTTTTATGCATTTTTACCACAGGCTACTTTACCAGTTCATGTAGTAAATTTCCATGTGAACTATGCTTTTCGTCTTTTTTGCTATTCTGGCATTGCAAATACTGAGAAAACAGTGTCTCTCCCTATCCAATGTGTTCATAGTGCATATAAATATAAACTCGATATATGTGATTGCATATGTATATAGTGTAAATTAAAAACATAGCCTCAAGATGGTAAAGATAGTTGGCGTTATTTGGTCCAAATATTCAAAAGAAATGGTTACGTGAAAAAAAAAAAAAAAAAGAAGATATTTTGGATCTTATGGAAGCTGTGCAACAAAATATGTTTAAAGACAGAAGAGAGCAGAAAGTTCAGCATTCATTTGTTACAATTACTGAAGGTCTGCGTATCAAGGGATCGGTGAAGAATAAAGCAACTGTAGGGATGAAGTCTCGGAAAGGAAAACTTCGAAAGAAAAGCAACATTGGATCTGAAACTTGCAGAAGATGAGGGATAATTTTAATGGCCGTGTGTGTCAAAATATCACTTAAATTTTCAAATCCATATTTCCACAATTTGTGTTTTTCTAATTTAATATCAGTTTTTCGCATTAAATATCAATATTCTCCATTAAATTTTACAGTAAATATTTATTAGGTATCTGAATTTTTCTATGCATTAATATAATCAGAAATGTTGCTTATTTACTTTATTGCACTTTTGCATGAACATTAGAAAAAAATTATGTTTAAATTTAAAAAAAAATACTTTAGCGTAAATGTGCATTAAACTGTTACAGAAAACTTAATGAACATAAAACAATGTCAAAAGTTGCAAAAGATAAACCTTGAAATAAAATAATGGTTTTCAACGTAACCCTAAAGTAATTATTTTTTTTTTTAGGAATATCAAATAAAGTATGGAATTTAAAATTTTGCTTGGTAATTATTTATATAATAAAAAAGGATGCCAACATTTTGTTGCAATAGAAACAATAAGTAAACAAGTTATGATTTTCTTTGCAATGTGCTTTTAAAAACATCTCAATGTGCCTAAATTAATAAATAAAGAACGAATAAATAAATAATTTACTCTTCTTTTGGCACCCGAACTCTTATAATACTAACCAGTACTAAAGGGGATTGCAGAGACGTGGGAACGTTGTTTTCATGCGCGAACTCTGATACACTGTACGATTGCAGAATAATGCAACATTTCAGTTGGATCATGTCATGAAATTCTGACACAGCATCTTGGAATGCATCGTGTTGCAGCCAAGTTCGTCCCACGGCTCATGAGTCAAGACCAGCAAGACCATCGCCTCGCAATCTGTTACTTTTTTATAATAGTGTTTGACGCCCGTTTTTACTGCTGAGGCACCACAGGCGGTGGACACTGATGATACATGAGATGAAATGATAAATTGGGAAAGGATATTTTTTAAGGAAGGAAGCATTGCAGGCATAAGTTTAAGGTACATCACCGGCATTTGCCAGTAATGAGGACTGAGAAAAACCCCAGTCAGGGAGGAAGGTCCTGGCGAGATTAGAACCCCAGACCTCCAGCTCACGAGTCCGCGCCTTAACGACCTAGGCCACTCGTAGCGGTCTCGCAATCTGTGAAGACCTTTTGGATCGCGCAAATGAGAATGAGATGTTCCTTAAGAGAATCATAACTGGTAATGAGACGTGGATCTACGGTTATCATGTTCAGACCAACGTTCAATCTTCACAATGGGTCAGGAAAAATTCTCCTAGACCAAAAAAAGCTCGTCAGGTCAGGTCAAATGAGAAAGCCATGCTGATAGTTTTCTTTGACTTTGAATTCATCATGAATTCGTGCCACAGGGACAGACTGTTAATCGATGGTACTATCGCGACGTGTTGCGACGCCTGCTAGAAAATGTGAGAAAGAAACGGCCTGAAAGGTGGTGAGACAATTCATGGTTCTTGCATCACCGTCATGCATAACGCAAATTCATCCCTTTAGGTGCGTGACTATTGCACAAAAAACGAAACCACTGTGCTGCTTCATCCTCCGTACTCTCCAGACCTGGCCCCTGCGAACTTTTTTTTATTTTCAAAATTGAAAACCCCGTTGAAAGGACGATATAGAGAGATAAAAGAAAATTCGCAGACGGCGCTTAGCGCGATCCAGAAAGAGGTGTATCAAGACTGAAGTGAAAACGGCGTTGGGAGCGGTGTATCAATAGTGGAGGAGAGTATTTCGAAGGAGACCTTGCACAATAAATAAAGGTAAGCGTAGAAAAATTTTGTGGACAAAGTTCCGGAATTTTTTGAACAGATCTCGTATTCCTCACGCGTATCATGTCAAAGCATCATAAATAAATAAACAGCTGCACGATTATAATCTCAGTTACAGATAAAAACACCATCAAGATTTGTGCATTGTTTAACAATATGTAAATAACATGGAATATATACTAAGCTTATTTTTCCAATGATAAGCCTGAAATATATACAAACCCTTGATTAGTGTGATGTTCCCTTCCCTTCCCTTCCCTTCCCTTCTCTCTTTTTTTTTTTTTTTATTGATTTTTGTGCAAGTTCGGTATCATTATTCTGGGTTACCCCAGCAGTTATTAAGTTGATGGCTGAACCGTTGACTGTGATGCAGTGTATGTCAGAAAGATGTGATAACACATTTCTTACTAATTTGTTGTTAGTAGTCTGTGAACAACGCTTTAGTTTGAGTTATTTTCTTTCAATTTATTCGCGTTATGAATTAGCTCCATGTCATCAGTTGAGTGATATTTCTATAGCTGCCATATAACCTATGCATTTAAGAAGCACGTTACCATTATTAAACTCATATTTTCTCTTATAGAAACAAAAGTCTTGATATTTATGCATGCAAATATATATGAGACATCCATCTTAAATTGGACAAGAGATATAAAAATGGCGTCATATGTTTTAAAACTCAATTAATTTTTTTACTATATGAAGCATCAAGAGATAACAATTTATGCAAAATATGAAACTGCTGTTACCAGTGCAATTTTTATAAAGACTCATAAAAGTAGTGTTTGACATTTTAAGAAAATTTGGGCCTTTGAAAATGAATATATCTGGAACCATGCTCTAAAACAAAAACAAAATAAAACTATGCATCACTTCCTTTTTGAAGCTTGTTTAATGACAAACAACCAATATTTGTTTATTTAAATAAGGGTACTCATTTCCTGGTAACATTTTACAGAGTTGCATTCACATTCCGGAATCAGACACAGCTTACAAAAATTAAAACTTCGTACTCATTTTAGCCCGCGGTGGAAGGTTGGCATACAGCGCGGCCTCTTTTGTTGAGACGTGAACTCGCACTGTGAACTGTTTAGCACACGCGCGCTGCACAACCATACAACATACGCTCTCTGAAGAAACAGCTCGCGAGCGGAAGTGATTTGAAACAACCCGTTTCATTTCAGATTAGTTTTATCATTTCTTGTTAAGGACACAAGTAAGATGAAAGGCGTTATCTTATTCTATACAAGTAAGTAATAAGCATGAGTTATAAACTATTTTAAAATAACTGCAAAATAATGATATAAATTAATTCCAAAAGCAACTCCATAGAACCAGAAATATTTTTAAAAAAAAAGCTATTTACTGTAAACAATAGTAAATGGCTTATCAAGAGATTTCATTTGATATTAGTTATGAAACATTTTAGAGTTATTAATTTCGAAAGTTCAAAAATACTTTAACTTACCCTTCTAGCATAGAAACATAAATGATCAATTACTCATATATTGTATGAACCTCACTTTCTTCTGTCTCTATAAGTTCGAAAAGATATGGTTAAACATAAACATTGATGGAATTTTACTCTCCCATTTCACAGAGGGACTGGCCAGCCGTTAGGACACCACAGCAGCAAAGCGCCAAGAGAAGCACTGGTGCTTTGACCCCTTTTTGTAACGATAATTGTACTTGATGGCAGGACTGAATTTCCTAGCCAACAGGCAGAGAGATTGAACTGGTTTGATAGAGACAGAGGATAAACACATTGTGCCTACGAACTAATAAGGACACA
This sequence comes from Metallyticus violacea, assembly GCA_030762175.1. Taxonomy (NCBI): domain Eukaryota; kingdom Metazoa; phylum Arthropoda; class Insecta; order Mantodea; family Metallyticidae; genus Metallyticus; species Metallyticus violacea. The sequence goes on along the minus strand of CM060830.1, from coordinate 54,864,689 downwards.
GGTTAGCCAGAATCCATGGGCGGTGAGGCACGAACATAGGGAGGGTCCCTAACATCATCAGGGGAGCGCCCTCTCCAAGGAGTTCGAGCCCCACAGAAAGCCCTCTTCCATATCAGACGGTGCTCCAAAGAGCAAGCAACCGTCACACCGCACTAGTCCATCTGGGCATATCACTTTCGACAACGTAACAGTACCAATAAAATGAAATGAAGTGAAATGGGAGGGTGGAAATATCCATTCCAGCATTAGCTTAACAGATCGGGGAAACCACGAAAAAACCCCAAGACCAGGATGCCCGACACCACGGGTTTTGAACCTGGAACCTTTCAAGTATTATCGCTGACACACCCCAGTGCTCCACACTGTTGCTTAGGGGAGAATAGTAAATATTATCGGCGGTACTAGCAGGCTAAACATTCATTTAATATCACCATTGAGAAACTCTGCTAGGAGTTTACATTGATATCATAAAGCACAATCAAAGTGACGAAAGAGAATCTCATCATGAAAAAACGCCCACCCTTAACTACAGTAACCCTCCGTATTAATGTCTAGAAATTTAGTGACTATTCTTATCCCTTATTGGTTACAGAGGAAAAAAAGAAAAAAAAAAAAGAAAAAGAAATAGAACACTGTTCCAAAACTAACGAAGCAATTCGAAAGAACGCAAGGATAAATATAATGGCTATTGTCAAATTAAAACTTAAATATTTGTGGAGTTGACAGATATAATCCTCCTACAAAAAAGTGCTAAATGACTAAATATACTTCATATTAGCAGGACAATAAAATGTCAAACATGCGATTGCTGTATAAACAACCAGAGCCCTGTACCGCGAAAGTATGGTCTTATACATTACAAGTGTATGAACTTGTATTTGTAGTTATTAGTAAAATTCTGTCCCACAAAGGTTTCTGCTACACTTGTACTTTACAACTCCGTACTTACAACGGTACAAGTGAATTTGTTGTTGTTGTTGTTGTTGTTCTGTTCCACAGAAATATTATTCTGGCACTGGTAATTTGTATAATTTTCTCTATAGATATGAGAATATTGGTAACTTTAAATGTTAGTGATAATTTAAATATATTTTAATTCTTTTAGGAGTTAGTTGACCTAAATATGTGAAATATTAGCGAACATGATGCTAATGACGAGAGTGGAAATATGTATAAAGAAAGAATAATTCAGTAATTGTTTACAATAAAAAGTTGGTTCAGTGCAATTAAAGTACGGCTTGATAATTGTTCTTTTTTTTTAAGATTTTTCTACATGCCACGAAAATATTTTCTTTTCATTCATTCTCTTTTAATGTAATCTCTTTTGACACAATTACTTCAATTTGCTGCTTATAACGAGAACGTGGTTGCCAAGCAATATAAGCAAATATAGAAATGTAAATGATCAAATGGATTAATAAAATAAATGACAGGGAGTAATCAGAAAACGCATTTCTCCTGCCACTCTCGACGACTGAAATTGATGCTCCTAAATTTAGCCGTATGCGACCGTCTTATAGTGGATTATTACACTTGAATATTGTAAAATGCACAATAAAATATTTAAATTATCATTGTATCTGAGAAAAAATAAAGAACCATTTCGCAGGAATGACAATATTCCTCTCTGTTGATTAAAAATAGGAATTTGCCACTAAGGAGTGGAATTCAGGGCATGACGACATGTGCAAAAAGCTGTTCCTCCATTTCGCTCTTATATGACGTCACTTGTAACTTTTTACCAATACTTTACAAATGTTATACTTTCTTTCGTGGAAGGAAAAATTACAAGTACATACTTTACAAGGACTTGTACTAGTACACTTGTAATATATTAGATCATACTTTCGTGAATTAGGACCCAGATTCACATCAATGAAGCTCAGGAGATAGGGCAAAATATCACAGATTAAACGCTCTTACAATACCCACGAGAATTCTACTTTCTCTTAAAATATAGGCACTAATTTCCCCTTTTTCCCTAAAGGTTTGATTAATTATCAAAGAGGAGAAAAACAGTTAAGTCTTCATTGGTGCAAATGACAGCAGACTGAATTGAACCCAAACCTCTTACTCGAAACGGTAATCACTTCTCGTTCAGCCGTTTGTAATCCTCAGTTTCGAGGACAGCAATCGATAGATGGAGGCTGCAGTCTTGACAACATTGGCTCCAGTTTGATTTGGAGGCGCTGTCTCGTTTTAACACTCGTGTGACCCAAATTCATCGAGTCATAACATGCTCGGCTTACCTGAAGATATTTAGGACATTTCAATAATACACTTTATATACATGTTTACTTCCGAAACAGAAGGAAATTATTCAATATGATATTTATCTGCAGCAATAAAGGCCTCTCTAGAGTTTATCTTGAGAGACCCTGGAGATGAAACAGTATTTATTTTGACTATTTAGCAAATAAAAGTATAAAAAATAAAATAACATGTCATAAATTTCGCTTACAGTTATGAATATCCAGTCCGGGATTTCTGTTGTCTTTTATTTGATAACAAAGCGTTTAAATTAAAAAACAAAACACTAAATGCCTGAATAATTTTAACTTCGATCTTCATCTGTTCCACTGTTACCAGAAATTAAAACACCGGACTGGACATCTATAACAATACGCGCGTTTTATAAATACGTTATTCAATTTTCATGCTTTTATTCTTTAAAGCATGAAATAAATATAACGAGTTCTTGATTCTCTCAAGATAAAATACCATGTTTTCTAGTGTACACTATTTTGATGCGCTTTCCTAATTAATTTGCATGCAAGAGAAAATGAAAATGATAAAACGGAAACGATAAAATTGTTGTGATCGGTAACTGTGATTAGTTTTAAATACCGATATTTTTATACCGGATTGGTTATTGATTCAAGAGCTAAACATAAAAATTAAAAGCTTGTAAAGAGCGATCCAATCTCTTCTCTTTTATATGTTTATCGCTTTTGCCTATAAAAAATATATATATATTACTGTCGCTGACTGTATTTGTATTCTCGCGACGTCTGTAGATTGCAGACATGAACTCTAAGTTTAAGTCTGTAAGGTTTAACGATGGCGCAAATGAGCTCGGAGTCCTTGATGCCTTAAAGCTATCCGACATTCACGTTCTCAGGGTAAGGAAAAACTCTAGACAAAACCTTTCCCAAACAGCTTCACCTGACCGAGAATCGAATTCAAAATTTCCGAATTAGTATCGCAAACACTACCAGTAGGCCATGGAAGCGGTGCATTTAATTACTTTATTTATTTATTTAATAAGTTATAAAGAGATGGTTCCAATACTCAAAACGCGCAATATTACGAACAACTATTTTAAAAATGAACGAAAATAACGCGTCCAAATAAATTACATAATTTTAAAGCTGCATGGTATTGAGACATTAAATTTATTGCGATTTTGTTCAAGTATTTTGTCATTTTGTCATATATTTCGCAATTTATCAATTATTGTGTGTATCACAACTCAGGAAACAATGGCCGAATTGAAAATGCAATATGCAACAACTCCTATATCTATTCTTCAAATAAGAAGCAATATTACTACAAGATCAGTTAATTAGTAGTAGTACTAGGATTGTATATTCAAAAATAATAATTTAAAATGAAATAAAATAAATTAACAAAATTTAATACACACACAAAAATAGTCCAGTTAGAAATAACACACATTCACAAAGCGGACTCAATTTGTTTCCTTCATACCCCTCTGTGATTATCAGTCTTTTCAGACCTGAGCTATCTCACTTTCATCAGAAATTTACCTCATCTCTCCTTCCTTTCTTTGCCTGCCAGCAGAGTCCAGCACGGTCATCTCCCTCTATTCGATCTCTAAAGGAGTGTAGCATATACTTTTCCTTTCATTCTTTCGTACCTTTACATCCAGCCAATATATGTGCCCATGATTCCCCGTCCACAGATGGAGTAAATTCTTCGCTCACAGTCGTCGGTGATCGTCCAAGCAACATGGGTCAACTAAATTTGGCCTCTGTTTTGGTGTATTTATCCCCGTTTATATTTAGCCCCGATTGTACTTCCAACGAAATCATCTCTTTGCATTGTGCAATTATGTGCTACAGAGGGATATGGACCCCTAAAACAGTTAATTAATTAGCAGTCATCACCGTATTACAAGAATAAAGTGGATACATTTTTAAAGCAGCAACATTAACAAAAATGAACCGCAAACTCTCAATTAGTAAAGTTGTATAAGAAATACACATTTAACATCGTATAAACATCTACAGACAGAACTTTTGTTAATGAGAAATGATTGCGGTTTGCATAAGTTTGGCAAAGAGAAAATACAGGAGTAATAAATGTTAACAATGCATACCAAATATACATGACAATGCCAACTCACTCGCGCACAGGTTTAGGCACATGTCAGTAGCATAGTTTATTGATTCGTAACGCGCGTAGCGTCAATTGGTGGACTACATTACGCTAAATGATGAAGGTGAAGATGGGACGAGATGATTGAAACCTGGTCGCCTCGTTGGGAAGCGAGCTGCTTAACCATTCTACCATGGCGCCGTCATGATGCATATGTGGAAAGTGGTATTTTAATTGGCCGAGGTGAGAAATCAACGAACAAAATACACGTGTATCATACACTGTTTTACAGACATAACTTGATATTTATACATAAATTTGTTGTTATATAAATTACATTTATTGTAGTCATTAGGCAACGTTTCTTGTTTTAAAGAAATTGCTTTTGTGTTTCTTTCCAGAAGGGCCATGGAAGATAAGCTACCTAAATGTATGTATAATATAACTAGTAGTGGAAACTAATGGTTTAAAATAGTAATTTTGGGGGAAGAGTAAAATTATAAAATTATTATATTTTCTTTAGATATTATTTTGAATGGATGAAACTAGTAGTATGGACTTGAAATTGTGCAATGATGGGATCAGCTGGTATTGATTTTCTTCCAGCCTGACATGTTGCCAACCTGATTACTTATGCATACAAATCTTATAAAAATTTTATTGCTAATTCATTATGGCTTAAAATTGTAAAAATTAAAATATGTATGAGCTACAATATAAAATGTGTAATTTCTGTTTGTTTAAGTATATTAATTATTCCATATTAAACTAAACTTGGTAGTATTATAAAATACTCTTTATAGCTGAAGTGTCGTATGTTAAAAGTAATACATTTTGTATAGACTGTCTATATAACTATTTGATAAGAACGTAAAACAGAGACTAAAGACAATCGATATATTGCTAACAATGGACACTATTAATATAGCTAAAAACAATAACTGTATAATATTCACTAAATATACAGAACGTTTCGCAGTATCCATATTTCATGCAGACTTGTGTTAGTTCTGCAATTAACGTCCAAGGAAAATTTTCAGTTTTCTTCGTGCAAATAATGGGACTTAAACCCACCCCGATGACTTATAAAGCGTCAGAAATAAGGGGAAATGCTTTGGAAAAGAGAATGGCTAACAATCCTCTTTTCATCTCTATCTCTGTCTTTCTTCTTTGCCAGTCTTCTTTGTTGTCTCTGACTTCAGAGGCAATGTAATATCCCTGAGATCATTAATAACTTAGCTATATTAACTACTACATATACTTTTTTTCATTTTTTAAAAAGACTATCTTTTACGACATTGCCTTTTTGAGCATGATTATAAAAATGGGTATTCCTTTTTAGGTTATTTTAATCCTTAAAGGGTTTGATAAATGTTACATGGGAATGCACTTTGGTAAGGACAAGGACGCCAGTGCAAAATGCTCTTAAATTGAGACAACTGCGTCGCCTATAAAAAATAAGTAATAACAAATAAAAAAATAAAAAATACCATGATCATATGTAAATTTCTCAATGAAATAATTTCCAAAATCACAAGTGATAGGCTAATTAATAAAGGAAGAGCGTAATTCGTGCTATTGAAATTCAAACTGGCCTAATGACTCTATACGGTCACATTCCATTAAGTTTGTATGATACTAATTTTTTAATTTCAACAATTCTATACCAATAATGGCTAAGACATTATGAGGTTATTTTTAATAATGTTTCATGTCCGTTTTTACCACTAAGGCAGCACAGGTGGTGGATTGATAATATAAAATGAAATGAAATAATAAATTGGGAAGGTTTTTTTTTTTAACGAAGGAAGCGTTTTAGGTCTAATTTTAGGGTACCTTCCCGGCATTTGCCTTTTACGAAGATTGAGGAAAACTTGGAAAATAGGGAGGAAGGTCCTGGTGGAAACGAACCACAGACCTCCCGCTCACGAGTTCGCGCCTTAACGACCTCGGACACTCTTGGCGGTATTATAAGCGTCTATGGACAAATACTGAAGAAATATATTTTTAACCCTACTGTAAAATGCGCCTAAACATTAAAAAAAATGAATTGACGGTGTAAATATTAAGAATTACTTCTGGAAGTATTTAAAATAAGATATTTGCAGTTAATTAAAAGTGTGTGGAAAGAAGAACGCACTTGTAAGCTCTGTTTTTAAAAAAGACAAGATTGCAATAATACGTAGGCATTACAGCATACATAGCACAGAGTATAAAAATAGTAAAAGATTATTACAAGCACACTAAATATGACCAGCGAGTCCCTATTAAGCAAATAATTCGTTCATGCTCATATGGGATCTTTGTTATGGAACAACTAATACAGAAATGGCGGGATTTTTTTAATATTTACATTGCCGATCCCATTCGGCAAAGGCAAACAGTTTAACCAAACATTTTAAAGTAGAAATGTTATTTTAAACACTGATTTATTTACAGACAATGGGTTGTTGCTTGAGGAGAACAAAGCCCAATTGCAAGTTGCAATCAACAAATTAAATGAAACCGTTTCCCAAAATAATACAAAAATTAATGACAAAAACTACGGCAATTTTGGAAACATCATATAAGATGTAAAATTATTATAAATAATTGAACAAACTGATAAGTTTAATTATTTAGGATATAGTGCGTCTCTTTGCAGGAATGAAGACATAAATATCAAAATTATTAAATTTAATACAATGTGTGGCATCATTTCAGTATACAGAAATGTAAAACGAGAAGATACTGTTACAAGATGAGGTCAATTCCATGACCACTTGAGGTAGTGAAAACTACACAGTAGAAAGACTCAATAATAAAAGAATTGAAGCGATGGAGATGAGATTCTACGTTCAGTAACTGGATTGGCCATTTTATATAAAGAATGAAGTGTAAATTGAAAGTGTTTTAACTGCAGATGATCTTGTAGTGGGTTTCCGGCAGAAAAGATTCGGCTATCGACGTATGCTGTAGCTGCTTGGGCGTGGAAGGCAACCGCGCTTTCTTCTGTTAACTTTTGTTCCTGGGTTTCCGCCGTCTTCATCGTCTTCTTCAGGCAACAGGGAGGGGCACAGGAAGTAAGCTCGACAGAATGTAACTAGACAGGTGTATTTATTCTTACAGATTTCTTTACAAAGGGGAGATTGTACAATACGGGAAATGAATGCCCATAAACCTTGGATTATTTGTTAATTAACTGTCCGCGCCGGCTAGCTATGTACTTGTGAAGGACGCGAGCTTCCGTGGCTGGAAACAATCACTTTACTGCAAGACCTCGATAAATACTAATTTACAGTCCAACTATCGCATAGGCATTTACAAAAACTCGCACTCGCTTATCACTAAATTATCACACGAGAATTTTACCACATTATCTCGCGAAAATTATGAATCACACGTGCGCTTACTTATAATTATCTCTGGACAATCGAATGATGAATGTCTCTATAATATTTCTGGACACAACCACGGTATCGCATGGCTTTGGACTTCTTGACTGCGTATGAGTGCTTGACTGCGTATGAATGCTTAACTGAGAAGAATAATAATCCTGCTGACCACTGGTTGAGCTGACTAATAATGCGAAGTAATTGAAAAACTAGGCAATTTCCTTCCTTATATATCAGCCCTTAGCGTGGCTCTCCACGTGCTTAACCTAGACGCCACGGGATTCACTCATGTAAGTGCAAAAGCAACCCTTGCTTCCAAAATTCAAATTTATCTCTTCTAATTGGTCGCCTGCTATCGTATGATTCAGTGGCGGCGCGAAACCCCAATCCCTCCACTGACACAAATGTGAAAACCTTAGTTCCCGGCATCAGGAAAACCCCCCTATGTAACCCAGACTGTTCAGGTGATCCATTTTGTTGGTGGTCTTGTGTAACAAGGAAAACCTATAGCAATTTCGGGTCTTGGAGCCAGATATTAAGTGTCAAATTGCAGTTGACAGAGCAGGTAACATCGAAATTGTAAATTGAAAGGCACACAAATTGGTACCTATTACTGCATAAATATACAAAAATAGATAAATTAATGTTTCTTTCCATCTTTTCTTTTATTTATAAAGAAATTATTTTTTTTATTTTTCTCCTGTTTTCTTCCTTTTCGTTATTTTCTTCTATTTTTATTTCCTACATCTTTCTCTCGATTCTTATTCTTTCGCTTTTTTTTCTCGGTTTCCTGCAGTGGTTTTCAGTTCTGTCTGCATTTCCTCAATTGTGGATCAGAATATACAGTGAATGCGTTTTTCTTACTAACCTACCTTCTTTCGCTATTTTCCTTTTTTTTTTTCTTTCTTTCTCTTTCTTTTGCTCTTTCATTCTTCCTTTTTTCGTTTTCTTTTCTCTTTCTTATTTTCTACCCCTATTTTACTTGTTATCTCTTATCTTTGGCCCTTATATTTCTTCTCTTTCTCTTTTCTTTCTATCGTTCTTTCATTGTTTTATTTTTCTTTGTTTTCTTCTTTCGTTTTTAACTTTCTATTATAAATTTTGTTTCATTCTTCTGTATGCCGTTTTTCCTCTTTCTCTTTATATATTTTCTTTCTTTTCTGTTGTTGCTTTTTTATATCTTTCCTTGTTTAATTACTTTATTTATATTTTTCTCCTTATTTCAATATTATTATCCTTTTTTCCTATTTATATTTTTCTCTATTTATTTCTCATCTTTTTCTCTTCATTCATCTTCTTTCTTTTCTTTTCCTCTTTCTCTTTCTTTCCTCCCCTTTCTTTTTAACTGATTCTTCTTTGGTAAATTCTTTTCTTTTGTTTCCTTCACCTCCCTTTTTAACCCGATTCTTCTATCGTTCAAACATTCACTTTCTTCTTTCTTTCTGTATAAATTCACAGACAAACGTGATTAGGCAGACAATGTAACAAATAACTTAGTTGTGAAAGAATGATTTGAGTTTGGATCAAATATGTTGAAGCATATGAAAATATTGACAGATGCAGATTGGGGCGCTAAAAATTAAGGATTCAAGTAATGATAAAATACAAACCTTTAAAACTGCAAAAAGGCGTTTTTATTTTGATTGATTTAAGTATGGACGGTCTTTAACATCTCAGGTCATCAGCGTCCCATTCAACTCAGGGCGTGAAACGGCTGACAAATTTTGCTCAGAGGCCTCTCTTTCAGGCTTGAGGTTCTTTTTCGTGCCGTAAATGTACGACACGGCACCAACGGCTTTACTTCCCTTCCGAAGGAAGCCAAACTTACGATTTTTACATCCGAAAAAAAAAAAAATCCATTGGCCCTACCCGGTTTCGAACCCGCGATCTTGGGTTTAGGAGGCCAGTATGGTAGCCACTACACCACCAGGACCGATCAAAGACGCACTGGAGAAAAAGGAGGAGAATTATTTTTTTTTTTTTAAATGAAGATGTTAGTAAAGCGTACAACTACGAGAAGAGTAAGAAAAAGCAGAAAAACGAATAAAGAAAATACAGAGAAATGAAACACCTTAAAATAAATACTTTCGCTTTGTACATTGATACAAAGATTTTATAGCCAGTGTTTTGTATAATTAGGAGCATTTTAATCTGATCTGAAGTGAATTTTGTTAAAAATTAATGTTTTTCGTTTAAAATCTAAAACACAATATATCTGTTTCTAAATATGAACACTAAAAGTATTATTATTATTATTATTATTATTATTATTATTATTATTATTATTATTATTATTATTATTATTATTATCTATTTATTTATTTTTTAAATATCACGAATCCATTATATACCAGACAAGGCTAATAATAATTATTAACAATATTGGTTGTTGAACAAAACGCACGATCTGGCAGAAAGAAAAAGTAACATATAATTAATTAAAAAAAAAGCTGGGGGAAAGTCGGAATGCACAATTAAATGTGTGTTGATAGCAAGAAGAAAGCTTTAAGTTAAAAAAAGCATTCATTATCTTTATTTATAAACAAAATACGTTTTCTTTTTTAACCAATGTTTTGTCGTGAAGGGGCTGGAAGCTCTCGTTTCGTGTTGTCACTCGGAACGCCCATCTCCTTACAGAAACATCTGCAATCGATAAAGCATTTAAATGAATTGCACGCGCCACACGCACGCGCGCGCCTGCACGTCTCTCTGTACTCGGCGAACGAAAAAGGGGGTTCCCAAGTGTCCTCGTTCGGCACACAGGGATAGTCATTGATATGCAAACGAGATATACCTGCCCTACTGTAATTACCAATTCACCAAGCGAATTCTTCCTGTACCATCCATGTTCCAACGAAATTTACCACGGAGTCTCTTCCTATTATCACGCCAACGACTTTTGTTCTTCTCGGCACTTGCTTAAAGGAAGTTTCAAAATGGCCGTCTTATGTTTCGTCTACCTCTTCGTGGAACAAACTACGTATAGGCTCTTGCCAATATTTATTGTGTCCTTAAGAGTTGCTTTTTTGTATTTTCTTCCAAATACTGAGTAAGTTCCTAAATCTACCAGCCTAAAACAACAGAAATAAATAAAATATATTACTTTTCATATAACTCTGTTCACTTTAATGTACTTTGACATGTCGGTCCTGGTGGCGTAGTGGTAACCATACTTGCCTTCTAAACCCAAGGTCACGGGTTCAAACCCGGCCAGTATCGATGGATTTTTTCGAGCGTAAAAATCGTTAGTATGGCTCCCTTCGGAAGGGAAGTAAAGCCGTGGGTCCCGTGTCGTACATTTACGGCACAAAAAGAACCTCAAACCTGAAAGAAGAGGCCTCTGAGCAAAATTTGTCGGCCGTTTCACGCCCTGAATAAAATGGAGCGCTGATGACCTGTGATGTTCAAGGGCGTCCTTATATAAACAAATGAACAAAAAAAACTTTGACATCCATTAATAAGCCTCTCATTGCCTTTCAAAAAATACTCGCAAGTACTCCATTGTTCATTTCCCAAATATCTCGCTGTTCACTAGGTACTATATTCAGGCTGTAGGGTGGATGAACTTTTTATTTTATGGAAGTCACAGTCCTTTACTGCAATCTTGATAACAACAGCAGCATTAGTATGAAGTTGAAAAGCACAATACGTTAAAGTACCTCGTTTCCTCTTCTTTATCACGCAAATTTGGGCGTGGCGTCATCTTGTCATGAAGATCCAGTAGATAATTGTATTAAAACTTTTTTTGATTAGTGGCATTTCCTTCTCTATTCTCTAACTTATCAATAGAAAGTAGGAACTATTCACATTTAAATGTTTTACAAATATAATTATATTTTTAATTGTGCTTCAGCCATTTATCACTTTTAAAGCGTTTTTAAGAATATTATTTTTTAGAAAAATGAAATAAAACTATTTAGAAAGATGACTGCATTAATGATTACTTGTTTGGTGTCGTGTGCAGCTCGATTTTTGTACTGGAAACATTATTGCAGTCCACTACAGCAACAAAAATTAAAAATAATGTTTTCTCTCATGATTTTTGTTTCATTTTATGAACAGAAATTTCTATATAAATGTTGATACTTTACGCCTTTAACTCTTAACGCGGCCATAAGGTCCTGTTTTTTTATTTTACCGTATTATTTGGTACAAAATATACATGAACGTTTTTTTTAACTTACTGAGAGTTGCAGTAGTCTATCCATTCTGAAAATAATATTTCACTCACCAAAACATTTTTTGTTTTCATAATCAAACAATTTATATTTAAAATTTTCAAGCAGAATACCGTACTTATTTGCAGTCCCGGTCACCGCCCAAATAGTGAGTCTTCTAGTAAACTCTTTTACTCACTATGACATTACCTTTATTGATTTGTACTATAATATTTCATAAATATTATTAAACAATATTAAAAACAGAAATACGAAAACATTTATTGTGATTATATCGTCCATAGACTTAGCGTATGGGGTTGCACATAGAACTATGTGCCATCTATGCAGTTAACATCATATTACAACACTGGATAGGCAGGGAAACATGTTTTACCAATAAAAAATGAAATTTAATTTTTATCTCATACTATTTTCCCTTTCTGCTCAATTATATTTAATATAAAATTTTTATCGCTTTTGAAGACACGATCCCTTTTATTTGCGGCAGTTGTTACCACATTAACCTCATTCAAAAAAAAAAATAAATAAATAAATAAATAAAAAAGTTTTTGTAAATTCATATCGAAAATTTTACTCGGATGCATTACATAACGATACGAAACATTTTCCACAGGTGAAAATGAGAGATTTTTTTTAATGGTGTTTAACGCCCCTTTTTACTACTGAGGCACCACAGGCGGTGAACACTGATGATACATGAGATAAAATGATATATTGGGAAAGGATTTTTTTTTTTAAAGGAAGGAAACGTTCCAGGCCTAAGTTTAGGGTACCTCCCCGGCATTTGCCAGTTATGAGGACCAGACTGAGGAAAACCTGGAAAAAAACTCAGTCAGGGAGGATGGTCCTGGCAGGATTCGAACCCCAGACCTCCTTTTCACGAGTCCGCGCATTAACGACCTCGGCCATCCGTGGCGGCAGAAAATGACAGTGATAATATTTGTATAGAAATAAGAAAGTATGCTTTTGTCATTTTTTCCAGTAGATCAAATCTATTTTAGGTAAAATTGTAGGTTTATTATTATTTATAACAATAAGGAGGCACTTTAACGTCTTTGGTGAAACAGCGGACAAATTTTGCACTGAGGCCTCTTCTTTCAAGTTTGAGGTTCTTTTACGTGCCGTAAATCTATGGCATGGAAATACTTTGGATTTTTATGCTCTAAAAATCCATCCAACTAGAACGGGATTGAACCCGCAAACTTGAATTTACGAGGCAAGTATGATTACTACTAGACCGCCAGGACCGACGCCTAAATTTGAGGACTAGTTTATGAAAGACGCAATACTTATCGGAAAATAAAGTCATTGGTCCCATGTTATATATTTTACGGCACGTAAAAGAACCTCGAGCCTGAATAGGCCTCTGAGCAAAATTTATCGTAAACTTCACGCCCTGAATAGAATGGGATGCTAATAACCAGAGATCTTAAGAACCTTTTTAAACAAATTAAAGGTAAAAAAATAAAAACAGAGCCACAGGAAAATTACCATGGCGCCTATACCCTGACCAGTCTCACTAGGTTTAAGGTTTCCTCTGGTGTACCACTCTCGTATCATCTTCATCATCCCCATTGGGACGGCGTAGCTGCGCCTTAAAAGGAGGCTAGGCCCAGAAGACAGCTACAATACCCCACGTCGTGGAGAGTGCCCTAGTTCACGAGAACAAAGCAGATATTGGAGAAAAATAAACATTAACCTTCGAACCCAAATATGACACCTACAGTATCAAAACCGAAATCTTTAAACACTTATTTTATACAATATATCCTGGACTGTTACAAACATTTAGGGATAGTTCAAGTTACTAAATGCCACCTCCGTGGTTGATGGTAGTGTTTGTGACTATTAATTCCGAGTCCTGGGTTCGATTCCCGTCAGTTTTTCCTTATCCTGTTAAGTTTAAGGCGCCAAGGACTCCAAGTTCATTTACTTCATCATTAATTCATTTCATTTCATTTATGACTACAGGCTTACCCTACAGTATTTATATCTATAATCTACAGACGTCGCGAGAAGACCAATGCAGTTAAAGCAAATAAAAGTTTTATAAAAATTATTAATATGGACAACTTTCATTCCCAGCTTCTTCGTCGTTACATCCTTGACGATGCTAACTAGTCTAACTTTAAATGAAGAACAATAATGCAAATCTTAAACCTTTAATTAAGGCACAAATTGAATTTACTACTTATTACAGCAAGTGTTCAAAATGCTTTACCTTACCATTAATATAGTCATGCCAACGCTATGCCGTTCATGTTTATCCTATACGTGTAACATACAATTATGTCTGTTCTATAAATTTCTGTTCCGATTTTATCTACCAATCGAAATGCGATCTCTGAGAAACCCAATAAAATATCTAGTAGCGATAACACACATGAAAGAGAGTAAGAAACCATGAACTTCATCCCCTCACCATCGAATCGCGTGTAAAAATCCTAAGTATGGCTTCCTTCGGAAGGGAAGTAAAGCCGTGGGTCCCGTGTCGTACATTTACGGCAAGATAAAGAACCTCAAGCCTGAAAGAAGAGACCTCTGAGCAAAATTTGTCGGCCGTTTTACGCGCTGAATTGAATGGGACGCTGATGACCTGAGCTGTTAAAGAGTGTCCATAAATAAATCAAATAAAAACTTCGCCATCGAGATCTTGAGAGGTATGCGTGGGTGCACCGTCACGTTGCCACCACATGCATACATGCTAATGTCCTCTAATACCTCAGTTATTGCAAGTAGCATTTTAAAATTAAAGGCTGAAGTTTTCTATTATGCTAAGGAAAGCAACCCCACAAGAAAGGCCAAGTTTCTACTAAAAGAGGCACGGTTTTCATAGTGATCACCTGTAATATTCATACACCTTGGTAACATAGCCAAGAATGCTACATGCATTTTTTATTTCATGAGCTTGTATCCGGGTATATCAGTATTTTTAAATCAAAATTTCAAATCCACCATAGAGCTAAAAACAAAATTTACTAAAGAATTCAGTCGCTGCTTCACTGCGGGGTTATTGTTAATATTGATAAATATGCAAGTAACTTCATTCTTCGCTCATAAATAAACAACGTAAAACGTTCACATTTAATCATTGCATGAATTATACTAAATTCAAACTGGACATGCAACTCTACTCTTTAAATTTTCTAACTTGTACTAATTTTATGGTATTATGTGTACTGAACAGTATTTATTTGAGTTAATGTCACTAACACCACAGAGGTATGCAATATTGCCTATCTTGTATGTAATTGCTGATATCCTTCAGAGATGCACGCCCTTTCACTCAGCTTCAGAACTTAAGCTATTCTGAATAGTTCTCTCCTCGACATTATTAACGAAATTCACAAATCGTGAAGCGTTTCTTTGATAGATTGAAGTTTCTTAGCGTTCGGTTCAACCAATAGCTTTTAAACGGAATGCTTTATACTCTAATAAAATTATATAGCGAGAAACTGACTTATCTGTTCTCTATCCAACAATCTGGATCTAAGGAACATTACAAATATAATAATGATAATAATAATAACAATAATAATATCTATAATATACCGTCCTGGTACCTAAATGCCTATACCAGTTCATATATTACAGATTCTATGGTTTATTATATTTTTGATCTGTCTTACATTATTTTTGTACAGGTTAAAACTATTTAAACGAAAACAAAAACAAACTCCAAAATAAAACATACAAACAATTCTTCAGCTGGAAATCAGAAGAACTAAAAGTGGTTGCCAGCTACAATTTAACTACTAAAACTTAAATTCCGAACTAAAAACTACCAGCACCCCTAAGTTAAGTTGTATACTAAAAGGAGCTATGATTATCTTTTACTTGATCTATACATTGCCTTTATGAATTTTATTGATTTGTAAATATGTACATTTTATAACTGTTCTACCACACTTTATTTATATCACCTTGTCCTCCTGTTCACTAATTTCATTTCCAACTTCTATTCAAACTACACATCACAAATCTTCTTCTCACTTCTGAATGGTTATGTTATGACCGAAATCAGTTTAAACCCTCTTATC
The DNA here is from genome assembly GCA_030762175.1 of Metallyticus violacea. Lineage (NCBI taxonomy): Eukaryota > Metazoa > Arthropoda > Insecta > Mantodea > Metallyticidae > Metallyticus > Metallyticus violacea. Next base: position 54,848,753 of record CM060830.1, on the reverse strand, counting down.
TTTCACTTTTCCTTCCATACACTAAATCACTTTTATTCACTATATAGCATTGCACTCTTAATCATTTTATTACACCTCCTTTAAACTTCATCCAACTAATCAATAACTAAGCTATTTACTCGCCATTCACTATACGCTTCACCTCCATTTCTTCTTCGTGGCTTTCATACTTCCTCCTCTTATTCTTCCCCTCTGTGGCTACTCCAATCCCTCATCTGATACCCTCTACTGCTGCCTTCATCTTCACACACCGATCACTCCTGAATCCTCCTTTCGCCGTCTCCGCTCTTTCCCTTCGGTCACACTTCTCTTGTTGTTTAAACCATATTCCAATGGGTATTATTGTTATTGTTAAAATCGTTAATTTTTATGCATTTTTGTTACAGAGTTGTTCATTGATGCGTTGTTGTTGTATCATGTTATCTATTATTATTTCTGGTATTTATAGTTGTCAATGTTATGGTTTATATGGTTATTATTGTCAGTGCTGTAAGATAACGACAACAAAGGACAAAACGTGAACATTTGAGTAATGCAGTGATAAAAATGATGCTGGTTCAGTTTAAAATATTTTGCCATATGAGAGTGTCTCTAACTGAAGCACAGCCAAGAGAGATAACATTTAATTTATTATACCCCTATATTGCAACTCTCCGGTCAATGCAGCAGCTACATGCAAAACATAAAGATACGAATGGAATACTCAGAGTTTATTGCAAAATTTACGGATGCCTAGCTTTAGCGGTAAAATTCACGATAAACCTAAATCCGAGAATCTAGCCAGTGATGCTCAGTCAGATATGAAAAACACAAAACAGCTATTAGGGAGGCAAGGAAAGGGAAACTTCCAGTCCTTGGATATCGTTAACTGGAGTTACTGTATGAAAACAGGAGGAGATTACTGGGCGTCTTTTGCACACCTAGTTTCTGAGGGTGGAGACTTAGTTGTGAGCACGTTTTTATTACAGCTGGAAAGTTATCGTACATTGCCACAAAAAGCTTCTATAAAAGTCCATGACACTTCTATTATTATTACGAACACTTGTCAATGCTAAGAAATCTTACGAAGTACGAGGATATGTACATAAGTTTCCGGTCTAAATATTTTCTAGGTATAATAAACACAAAATCTATATTTCACTTTTCAATATGGTTACCCTTTATTGCAATACATTTCCCTACCCCCCAAAAATAGTCACAAGGCTTGTCTGTAAAATGGGCATACACAGCATTCATCATCACTTCTTCTTCACACTTAAATTTCCTTCCTCGAAGGTCCTTCTTGAGTTTTGAGAAGAAGAAATAGTCACTGGGAACTGGATCTGGGCTATAGGGTGGATTGTCTAACTCCTTGAAGCCACATTTCTTAACAGCTTCCTTTGCAACAAGAGATGTGTGCACAGGCGTATTGTCGTGAAAAAGGCGCACACCACCATTCAGCTTTCCTCACCTTTTCTCTTTGATGGAAGCACGCAGTCTGTGCAGTAGGCCATCATGATACTCCCTATTTACTGTAGTGTTCCTCTCCTTGACGTCAGTGAAGAGTGTTCCTTCACAGTCCCAAAACATTGGGGTCATGACCTTCATGGTTGACTGAGTGACCTTGGTCTTTAGAGGCCAGGTTTAGCCACTCCATTGATTCTCTTTTGGACAAGAGATCATAGTAGAGGACCACAGTTTTATCTCCTGTAACAATGGTTTGCAGAACTTCTCTCTCGTTACCACGGCAGAGCTCCAAAAATACCTGTCAACAGATGACTGGTTGCTGCTTGTGGACTGGGGAAAGAAGTCTAGACATCCATCTTGCACTAACCTAAACTATTTAAATGTTCATGAATAATTCGAAGGGCTGTTGTTTTAGAAAGGTCCAACCTTTCTGCTATTTCTGTAACTTTGAGACGCCGGTCTTCCATAGTTTCTCCTTCCACAACAAGATGTTTTCAAGAGTGAGCACCTTCAAGGACCGACCTGCTCGCTCTTCGTCTTCAATGCTTTCTCGACCCATTCGAAAAAGTTTGGCCCATCCATTCTTTTACGGTAGAATATGAGGGGGATGCTTCCCCATATACACCGCCCAATCGCTGTTTAATTTCATTTGGAGTAAGGCCTTCTTTATGACAGCTCGAAACTCCATTTTGATCATGTCACGATTTTCTACATATAGCCTTCTTTATACAACTATATCTGAACAACTGAACACAGCGGAGCGGAAGTTACAGTTGCAATTATTTACTTAACAGATAAGGTATGACACCAGATAAGGTTTTTGTGAAGACGAGGAAGGAAACTTATGGACCTACTCTCGTATACTAGGCAGAATATAACTTGGTATGCTCTTTTTCGAAATATTCTTTATTGAGTTGCCTGCACTTGGCCCAGCGTGTATGCCAATCCTGGAAAATGTGTTAGAAACAGTTTGTGACATTATTTTCAGAACCGCCTCCGCCTTCTTCCGGACAGTCGTTAATGAACCAAAATGTTGTTCTTGCAGTTTGTTTTTGAGATGAGAGAACAAAGTTGCAAACATGAGGATAATTTTGAATGCCATATTTCACAATTTATTATTATTTTTCGAGCTGATTGAGGCATAAATGTCGATTGTTCTACGAGAAGACCTTTAATGGATCTTCTGGTCATATAAATGTTTACTTTTCTACATTCGCATGACACATTATACAGGATGATTCGTTTGGGTATGGATAAAATCAAAACACTGTAAAACATTTACTACTGAAATTTTTATGTTAAAACCTGGTATATAGAACTTTGAAAGATGGAAGGTTTCTCAGAACGCCACGTGACCCCCATTGCGCACTCTGCACAACTCATAATGGTGATGCAATATATCCCATGACATCGTGAATACATAATAAAAAAAGTTTTATGATCCTCATTACATAGGGCTTGTAGACGTTATAAGTGATATGGATACAGTTTCAGGTACTTTCAAACAAATACCTGACATGGTACATTCATCTCTGCTGACAGTAGTCTTTAATTTTTCGTAGAGCTTCTTGTCGCGGCTTCAGAGATAGTTGCTTCTGTACTAGATGTTGACTGTGATCTCCTGCATTTTTTTAAACACAGAACCTTTTTCTACAAATGTTCTATGCCACAAAATAATGGTATCGTATTTAGGTCACTATGCACACTATACTTAACGTCGAAATTCTCTTAGAACTTGTTTAGCACTCTCAAATTCAGCATACCAAGAACGCATTGCAGTGGCTGTCGATTTGTAATAGCCAAATGCAATCATTTACGATTTTCATTTGTCATTATGCATTGTTGATTTTCATTTTTGCCATGTACGGAAACTTCCATCTTTTAAGCAAAATATTACTGCCAAAGAATGTTTCCTGTTATAATATTAGCTTTTATAATAATATTTAATCTTATCCATACCCAAACGGATCACTCTGTACAGTCCTATGGAGCTGACAGGTTTCTTGGAACTTTAATGGAACGCATTTTTTTAAAATTTATTTTTGTTGTGAAAACAGTTTTTATGATCTTTGTTGTCAAAACCTGAGCAATATGTAACGTGAGTCTTCTCTAAATGACACAAGCATGCTTTAATTTGGTCCTTAATTTAGTTCAAAATCGTGGTTTTTCGAGGTTTCAAGGCCCATTGATTTCTTTCTTGCGGTAACCATTTGCTTGCAAGGCTCTCTGGAGATGTTTCTGTCCCTCAAGTTTGAAGTTTACGCAGATCCTGCATGACAGGCTTTTTCCTTTAATGCTCCCCAGAGATAAAAATTGTAGGGTGTTAAATCGAGAGACCGAGGAGGCCTTATGTTGCTAGTGAGAGCTCAATCGTTGAGTAAATATTTTATGAATTGCATGCAACAAAACATGGGCGTGAACTGTTGCAGAGTCCTGTTAGAAACTCGGTAACCTAAGGTTGTTTGTTCCAAAAAATAGGGCCTATTAACCTCTAGCAGCTAATGGCGGACCACAATCCTATCTTTTGATCTTGCAAGAGTTCTTTGTGAAGCAGGTTAGGTTTGTCTGAACTTATCGCTTATTTTGTGAATTATTTTAACTGATAGATGGAACCAAGATTCGTCCGTAAAGAAAATTCATGCACACTTTACAAAATCCACCCACAAAATCTACTATTGGATGCAGGGTCATCCGGTTTATGTTGTTGCACTGCAGTCATTTTATAGGGATTTAGCTTCATTAACAGTTTAGCCATTCAAACAGAGGAATAAGAAATTCACGTTTGATGAGAAAAACGTCGAACGGATTATTAGGGGAACGTTTCAGAGCTTGTCCCAAACCATCTAATGCCTTTTTTATGAGTACTATAAGTGGCTGTGTACAGGAATATTTTCTGTTTCACGTAGTTTATTTACCAATCTGTGAATCGAACTTCGACTTGTAAGATGAGTATCAGGGCATCTCTTGAAACAATCCCCGTACATCACGCAAGAATCGTAAATAATTACTCTTTGGGGAACAGAATACCTGAATTGAGCCATATTAACATAATTAACACACTGTATTACGCCATCTAATAAATACGAGTACTCAATACACTGTCATACAATACACAAGATCATATCCATACGTTACTAGATTGAAACTCGTACTGACCTCCCCTCCGGCTCCCTGGGAACGAGAAGAAAACTGCAGCGCTCGGTCAACCGCGGCCTATTTCACATGGAGCGGTCTCGTGAATGGAAAATCACTCAGTATATGTGTAAACCAATTATATTTAAAATTATTAAATTTATCAGTTAAGTTAAATATACTTAAGGTGTACCGCCACGGGTGGCCGAGGTCGTTAAATCGTGAGCGGGAGGTCTGGGGTTCGAATCTCGCCAGGACCGTCCTCCCCTGACTGAGGTTTTTTCCAGGTTTTCCTCAGTCCTCATAAATGGCAAATGCCGGGGAGGTACCCTAAACTTAGGCCTGAAACGTTTCCTTCCTTAAAAAAATCCTTTCCCAATTTATCATTTCATTTACTGTATTTTCATTTACTGTATCATCAGTGTCCATCGCCTGTGGTGCCTCTGTAGCAAAAAACGGGCGTTAAAAACTATTCATTCATTCGTTCATTCATTCATTCATACTTAAGGTGTACCTGATATTTATACTTCGTTGTTTATCTAAAATGGCCACTCTCATTACCGAACCTAGAAATCTCATCTTCGCCGCTTCGATTGTTCTGTTATCGGATCTTTTTATTGTCCAATTCTCACGGCCATTATTTTGCAAAACTTTACTTGGATGCATCTTTTCGTACTGCCTTTCAGTGTACTTCGAGTGGTACCACACATTCTATTAAACTTATTAAATTCCTGCACACTATATCCCAAATAATTAAAAGTATCAACTTGTTTAATAATGTGCCACTTTATACAACTTTTGTATTTTAAATGGTATTTTACCAAAAAATGCCATATCATTTTATTATCAATTCTTTCAATGCACATCATTTCATTCCTTGATTCTGTTACAGGACCGAAAGCACCAGGGCAAGATGAGCTGATGCTGTGTGCGGTGTGACGGTAGCTTGCGCTTTGGAAAGGATTCTTTCTCAGCGTTTGTTTTGGAAGCGACCCTTCTGAGGAACTCGAGCTACTTGGAGGGAGGCTAATATTTGGGCTTTGGTCTACGTTCGTGCCTCACCGTCCGGTTTCTCCCTCACACCAGACCCCTGTGGGTGACACAAGAGCCAGTTGTAAACACGGCTCAAGTAATGAAAGTGGACTATCCATCCATCCATCTAAGACGTGGGTGGACAAGACTTCAATAAGAGTTAAATTGATGGTTTCCTAACATGCCTTATAACGGGATGTGACGTGCTGGGCTGTCAATAAGGAAACTCCTAGTAATTATTTACTCTCAGAAAAGCTGCAGTACAGTGCGAAGATTACAAGATGACCTATATACAACATTCTTGCAGACCTAATTAGCGATCGACGTAATCTAGAATTCTCTGGTTAAATTGGAATCATGGAGGAACTGGCAAAGGGTAATTAGCACTTAAGTTTTGTAACTGACCTAGTTGGCATTGGTATGTGAATCAATAACTAGAATGAAAAAGGTGAAAGAAAGAAATGCTTAAGGTTCTGAAGTTAAGGGGGATTGAACCTTAAAGGAATAAGGCATGGAACAACATATCGAGAAATTATTTGGATATAGATAATAACTAGATTAACATATTTGTTACCAGATGCTTGGGGGTTGCAATGAAATGCTTTGTGTGTTAGAAAGAAGCAGGTTACATTTGGCCTTGCAGCCTGTAATATATATCTAGAGAGAGAAGGTTATTATCGGAGCTAGGAAGTTCAGGCATTTATTTTGGTTAAAATAGACAAGCAAAAAGGCAATTAAATACAGAAAATAGGCAGCAGTATAATTAAAAAAGGCATTTATTAAAAATAAACAGAGAATAACATCACTGATTGATAATGAAATAAGTATTTAAGATGTTTTATAATTTCTTTATCACATAAGTAAAGTACTTAAGCTTACTTTTCTTGGTTACCAGCAACAACAAATATTTTTTCCAAGGTATCAACTGTCATAGTAAGCCGCTTGTCAGAGAGAACATTTTTCATCATGGAAACAGAACGTTCTGCTTCCTCTGCAGTGAGTGGACCTTATTTATAACAAGCTATTTCGGAAGTACTCACACCAGTTAAAACAGAACATTCATCTTTCAGGACATCATGGAAATGTTGATGAAGACGAAGTAAAATAGTTTTGAATAGTCCTGGCGAATGATCAAAAGATGCGCAGTGATTTCTGGTCCAGATCATTTTCTGTTTATGCATTTATAGGAGAATCAGGGTAATATCTATCTTCCTTGCATACTGATCACATTATAGGATGATTTATTGCACAGCTGTACCGCTCTCATTTCTCTCGCTTGCAATTGTTTGTTACATTTGTACAGCTAAATTTTCTAGAATTGTCTGGAGTAGATCGATACAAGGTCATTCGCCAGGACTATTCAAAACTACAGTACCTCCCTCATCCTCCCTATTTGCTAGTATTTGCATGCCCGAGGTAACTGCGCATTCCTTTCGGCAATGATGGTTATGCTAATTAAAGAGCTTAAGTGTTTGGGTTAAGGAGACGGTTTTTGACTGCTTGAAAAGAAATAGACGTATTTCAATAAATATTTTTTTTAGCCGAACATTCACTTTTATTTTTATAATTTATTTCACTTCGATATAGAAATTATTTATGTTATGTAGGCAACAGAAGGAAAAATAGGCCAAAAAGGTAAAATAAAAACTGGCCCTATTCACTCCAAATGTACGGAAACATATTCATTTCTATCTGACTCTTAAATATATCCGCCTAGATAGAAAATGCATTTTGCCTAACTTCCTGTTTCTGGTGAATATAAAGGCAATTATTATTGAATAAAATATTAAAAAAGAACGAATCTCTTTGTAAAGGATAATTGCTATTGACATGGACATACTAGGTTTACAGTAATGTTCTTCTATAACTGGTAATTTAACATAAAAGCAACAAATAATTCAAATGATAAACATAAAAAATATATCCTATTTTAAATTATTTCCATCTATGTCTAAGTCATTATTCTAATTTGTTTCCGATACAAATCATGGGATCTAGAGGGAAAATAGTAAAACTTGCCATAAAGTCCAGATCAATTTCGAACCATCTAGTAATGGTCAACGCCTTCAAACAAATCATCGCCTTTTGCTCAAAACACTTTGACGAATCACCCACTGATATACTTTCGCAAGAGATATCCATTGATTTCTCTTCTCAGAATTACGGAACAAGAATCATATTTTATCACATGTCACAATGGTTTCCAAGACCCATGGCGTGGAAGATTTTTAAGAACTAGTCACTGGTTCTGAGCTTTGATTGATTCATAATGATCTACTCTTTCGGCTGTTACGTGTACATCAAGTCGAGTTGGTGCCGTGTTTTGGAAGTACCAAACCTTTCTAATAGCTCACAAATACTGGCAAATGTTTCCATCATTGAAACGCCTGAGTTGCGTTCTCATGTAACATTTTCCAAGCTGTTCTCATATAACATTTTCAACGTCTACCTGGAACATTTCTGGATTTAACACTCAAAACTCTTCTCCAAAAGAATCTATTTGAAACACGAACTGCTATTTGTCGCAATTCTTTAAAATATTTGGAGAATATGCATTTTGTAATTAAATGTGTTTAAAATCATCTTAATATTCCTTAAAATAATGCCTTCAGCAAATAACAAATCATACGTGACCCACAGACAATTGAAGAAACTCTTTATAGAAAAATCTTCCTGACCAACATAATACAATTATAAACCGTCTCAGTGGTCTAATGGTAGCGTTTGTGACTACTATTCCGGATGTCTTAGGTTCGATTCCCAGTTAAGTCAAGCAGTTTGGGTAAGGTTACTTTGGAGTTAGTTTTTTTGTTTGTTTTGTTTGTTTGTTTGTTTTTTTTTTTTTCCTTATCCTGAGAAGGGGAATGTCAGATAGCTTTAAGGGTAAATTGCTTTATGGACGCTCTTTAACATCTCAGGTCATCAGAGTCCGATTACCGCCACGGGTGACCGAGATCGTTAAGGCGCGGACTCGTGAGCGGGAGGTTGGGGTTCGAATCCCGACAGGACCGTCCTCCCTGATTGAGGTTTTTTCCCAGGTTTTCTTCAGTCCTCATAGCTGGCAAATGCCGTGGAGGTACCCTAAAACTTATGCCTGGAACTTTTCCTTCTATAAAAAAAATCCTTTCCCAACATATCATATCACTTTATGTATCACCAGCGTTCACCGCCTGTGGTGCCTCAGTAGTAAAAACAGGCGTTAAACACCATTAAAAAAAAAATAAAAAATAGCGTCCCATTCCGTGAAACGGCCGACAAATTTTGATCAGAGGCTCTTCTTTCAGGCTCGAGGTTTTTTTCCTGCCGTAAATGTACGACATGGGACCCATAGCTTTACCTCCCTTCCGAAGGAAGCCATACTTAGGATTTTTACGCCCGAAATCTTGGGGTTTAGAAGGCAAATGTAGTTACCACTACATCACCAGGGCCGACATAATAGCTTTAAGGCGCCAAATACCTCGAACATATTTGCGACGTCATTAATTAATTTCATTTCAATTTATTCATGACTACAGACTTACATTTACAGTATTCATATTCGATTTGCAGACATCTCGAGGTCTAATGCAGCCAAAGCGAGAAAAACAAAGCATTAAAATGCCACTATCAAATTCAGTGCATGGGCTGTAGAATATAGTGGCTGAAATGTTTTTACAGGTGACGTCTATTTATGCGAATATCCCTTACTATAAATAATATCACAACCGTTGGATACCTGTTACATTTTCCAGTCGCAATCACAGTTACCGTCACGGATTTTATTTGCCACTTAGCATCCTGGTTTCCATCCATAATGCGTTTATCTTTGATGGCAAACATTACCTAGAGATCAAAGGCAGTGCTATGAGCACGATAATGGTATCATTATATGCCAATCTGCAATCCAAACCCGCTTTCAACTGTGTGAAGTGTATACAGATATCAGAAATATCCCGTATTATATTTGCCAGCTTTCTGTATTTCACAAGGCCAACAAATATGAGAGGTCGATTCGTGTTGAATATATTTACCATGCACAAATAATACACCGACGCTGCCCTCAGCATCAATGCGATGTGATTACTTCCAAATTATCCTTGCTTGATGCTAATGTTAAAAGTTAAGCATGATGATGCACCGCAATCGGTGAACTGGATGCATTTTTTTCAAAACAATAATTATAATAAAACATTAAATTAAAATTATTATAACACAATGTTTTCAAAAAATTTTATTTGTTATGTTCATGAAAAATCGTCTCTCTTACCGCAAACAGTGAGATTGTTACTTTCATCACTGGTATCTCCCCGCGATGTGCGCGCTTTTCCCCTTTCTCTCCCCTGCTTGTGCTTGGGAGTAAACAGTTGAGATAGTCGGGAACTACTGTCTCGACGCTGGAAGGGAAAACTTTCTCACTTTCGATCTAAATTTAATAATATGAAATAGTTTTTATATTATTAAATAGGATGTTACGGTCATTAGCTGTTAGGGACAAAATTCGTTTTTGTTTTTCTTTGATTTGAGATGAGATTGATATGTGAAAAGTTTTGTGTCCAGGAAGTGTCCAGTATGACCATTTGGGGAATGGATGTTAAGTTGTTCTTGTTCAATGTTTTCTCGTTTAACTTCTGTATCGTGTTTTATTAAAATATAATATATTGAGATGGTAAGATTTAAAACACTTATTAAGCAAATTTTTATATACTCTGGCCTCCTAACCAAGTCCCAGCACTCCACCTCCCCTCGAGTTTCGCCTTCTAAGGAAGAGGGAATGTCCTCCTCTATATAACAAGTGTCATAAAACTTAACATTGAAGGGGGGGCATCAGTTGCGGGGAGCGCCACGAGTGGCCAGGTCGTTAAAGGTGCGGATTCGTGAGCGGAAGATCTGGGGTTCGAATCCCGCCAGGACCGTCCTCCCTGACTGGGTTTTTTTCCAGGTTTTCCTCAGTCCTCATAACTGGAAAATGCCGGGGAGGTACCCTAAACTTAGGCCTGGAACGCTTTTTTCCTTAAAAAATATCATTTACGAATTTATCATTTCATCTCATGTATCATCAGTGTCCACCTCCTGTGGTGCCCCTGTTGTAAAAAAACGGGCGTTAAATAATACTAAAAATAAAAAAAAAAGTTGCGAGGATACGATCGGAGTATTTATTTCCAATCTTTGTGCGCTCTCATTAACATTTCCAAAAATTATTTTTCAGCTTCTACACTTGTTCATGCACCTACGAATTTCACAGTACCAGTTAACAGAAAAAGCAGAGTGTGAAAGTTGGTAACCATGGTATTCTACCTCTTTTGTTTGCACCTTATTTGTGTTGCGGTGTTCGGTTTATTGCCATAATTCTATAAAATGAACCACACATTTTCCCCAGAGCAACGCATTTTTATGTTACAAAATTGTAAACAGAATAAAAACGACATATTTTTGATAGAGCCTTGAATAGAATTTCCCTGTGGTCAACCGCGGCAAGTCAAGCAATGCCATATTTGTACAAACGATTTGAGCAAATGGAATCACCTTCAACTGTTGGAACGGAAGACAATGCATTTCTGGTTTTTCAAAGGTTGTGTTACCTGAGAAAGGAAACGTTGTTTAATATTTTGTATGAATTTATGGACACTGAGTGGGTTGAAAGTATTAGGCATGGCGGTGTATTTACTATGAAAAAAGTTCTTGTTTAGAAGTATGGAGAAGGCTCGCCGTTTCGAACGAAACGTTCTTTAGTAGCAGCAGCAGTAGTAGTGGTGGTAGTAGCGGTGATAGTGGTGCTAGTAGTGGTAGTATTGGTAGTAGTGGTGATAGTGATAGTAATAGTGGTAGTGGTGATAGCGATAGTAATAGTGGTAGCGGTGATAGTGGTGCTAGTAGTGGTAGTATTGGTAGTAGTGGTGATAGTGATAGTAATAGTGGTAGTGGTGATAGCGATAGTAATAGTGGTAGCGGTGATAGTGGTGCTAGTAGTGGTAGTATTGGTAGTAGTGGTGATAGTGATATTAATAGTGATAGTGGTGGTAGTAGTATTTATTGTACCAGTTAAACTGTGTATACATATATTGCACATCACGTTCGCATGGGTCGCAAGACCGTTCATGCTCTGTTCTTGTAAAATACTTAATTTCTAAAAATAATGACAACAAAAGAAACTAACAGCAATAGTCATAAGAACGCCCAATTCTTTATTGTAAAGATACAAAATAACCCATGTAGAGGAGTTCTCAGAATATTGTTTATCCTATAATAGATTCTAGTTTTTAAGCCCCAGCCCAAACACACACACACACAGAGGTAATAGAAATACATACAATAAGTCTAATATTCATATAAATTTTCTTATTACTTATGTGAAATGTTTATAGAAAATTCTTGTCCGTAAAACTAAGTATTTCATTTACAAAAGTGCCCAGATTTAATCAGTTTTGTCTATTTACAATTGAGTCCCAACATGCAAGCCTCCCTTTACTGGAAGTCAAAAATGAATCCGGGAGAAAGTTTATCCCAGCATCTTCTGTCTGTATACACTTAGCCACAATGTGCACCCAGTCTTCCAGTTCCTAGCAAATCTTTCTGCCTTGCTCGTCAACAACCTTACGTGCCATCCAGCTCCAAGTCTCAGCCGCGTTATTCCCGACCTCTGTTTTATGCCTAGCTCCATGATATACCGCATCTAGTTTTAATTTCGCTCTGCAGATCCAGAGATGACATTTAGGTACATCGCGCCTCTATTTCCTGCCGGTTTATGTCAGACAGGCGTCTTTTGACTTTGTCACTACACCATACTGTTTTCAATATTCATCTGCCAAATATCTTGTAAAAGATTTTTGACAATTCCCGCTGTACAATCGCCGCCCACCATTTTGGATAATGCATGTTGCTTAATTGGTGCCGGTAGCATATTGCCTTCAGGGAAACGTCATGTTTCTCGCATGTCTGTCCATGCCTGGGACCTATGATCTGGAAAAAAAAAAAATCAAAAAAAAATCCGGTCTGTCTCAATGTGGCTGATGTAGCCAATCTCCTCCTTCGTTCTTTTATTTTTTAAAATCTTCGTTCCTTGACATTGTTACAGGATTGCGTTGTTTTATGTATTAACAATGTTTTAGATCATAATCTCATCAACAGCCATTGAATAATGCTATTGAATGATGCTGGAGCACAACCATGAAATGCTGCTATGCCGCCTCAGCAATCCTGCCTGACAACTACATACACAAACGGCAGATAGCAAGAGGGACGCTTGGTCAAAACGGTCTCTTATTGCTTGATGACATTAATGCTGGTTAGCACACATGACAAATAAGGTAAAGCGGAGCCGAAGTACTTGCGCTAGCCAAATATCACTTGACCGAACAAGGTGTATAACTAAACCCAAGAAGGAACGCGTATAATAACACTGATCAAGAGCCATTATTTTAAAAGAAAATTTTCTGTTGTTTCATTACATTAAATAATCATTAACATGCAAATGAAAAGAAAGTATATAAATATTTTCATTATAGCGTTGTAACAATAAACATAACTTTAGATCATTGTTGCCATGAAGTCAGGTTTTACAACGATAATGCCTATTCCTCATAAGGCTATGAGAATTTCCAGTTCAATTGTAACTTTCGTCCAAGAAACAGTTTCATAAATGCTGTAAAAGTTATCATCGAAAGTGTCGGAAAAGTCAAACATGTTTCGAAACTATGAAAATGACCAAATGTTTTGTTACGTTTGCGGTGAGTCAAGTTTAAAAGCACAGAGGCGAGGCATTACTTCTCTAGTTATAAAACAGTTTATGGATGCAAAATAGAATAGCGGAAACTGTAACCCTGAAATCTGTTGTGCTCCAAGCATAACTCTATAAGTAGTTGACTAAAAGGATCCCGTCATATACTTTTTGCAGTTCAAATTATATGACACCCTATGGCTTGGGGGAAGGTCTCTTTTATCAAGACTTATACTCCTCCCCGATATCCTCTCATAACTGCAGCGCCATCGCACGTTTGTGCTATAAACTTTGGGTTTATGTGGAGCTCTTCTTGATTCAACTGTTAAAATACGACTTAAGCCTTTTGCAGTCAATTCAAACAGCCATGGATTTTATGACTCTTCCAACCGGTTTATCCCCACGGATGTATCAACAAATAATGATATGCATGTAATATCTGTTAATTCGTCAGTGTATACAGAAACTAAATTTGCCCATTTTATTTCTTTTCTAATCTCTTTCCTTTAGACCAACCATAAAAAAAGCTTAATTTTATGTGTCATCTCTTATAGCTTTCGAATGAAGAGGTACAAATCATTTCACTTCCAATGTAACAGTCAAGACTCAAAAATGGAGTCGTCAATAACATGTCCACTTTATTCATTGCCACAAAACAGTTACCTTTTTGTGTAACTTAACAGTTAACATTGTAAAAGTGAATTTTCCACTGACAAACAATGAGGAAACCACTCAATTTCAAGCAAATTGCGAAAATAATTTCTGTAGACAGTTATGCGTGTAACCACTCACTCAATATCTGGTTCCTAAGAAAAGAGAGAATACCGAGCGTTGGCTTGGGCGTCTTCTTGCTGAAGAAATAAGCAGAAGAAAGGCTAACCCATCTTGGAGGAAGACAAATATTAAGTCCTTGTAAATCTTTGCTAGTCCACTAAGGTATAAGTTTAAAGCTTAATTTTCCGGGCTGGCTCATGAGCTTCCCCCACTAACGAAGGACCGCATGCTACAGCTACTACAGTAGATAGGAAATGCACTTATGGTGTAAGATACAATAAGAACTAATCGATTATACATCGCTATTTTCATGCATTTTTGTTGACAAGGAGAAGAGAAAATGGTAAATAATTAAGTCATAGAATCTAAAACTATTTTGACGATTTTAGAAATCCTAAAATAGACATATAAAGTTAATTTGATATAGCTAATCGTATAAGTTCTAATCTCATTTTAGAGTCATGTAATTCAACCAAATTGTGACAAGGAGTACTTGAGTTGAAATTGAACACGTGAATGCGCTTCACTAGCAAAGTACAGAAACGACCCAGTCAGTTCCTGTTTATTAACTAGAGGGAGAAAACAACCAGTGAGAAAATGGGTGCTGCGTAGGCTCGGTTAGAACTCACACTCTTTGCTTAATCTGCTCATGTGCTGCAGCGTGATGTGCATGCACACTCGGCTTAATATTTATCAACATCATTGTCAACATCCCACGGGCTAAAATTGTCGCATCAGTTTTTCTTTAGTTGTTACATTTTCTCGTGGTTATAATGCACAGTTGGTTTAATAACTGCTTTACTAGAACTTCTAACTATTTAAGATTGAAAGTAATGCTTCTTTTCCAATATTTTATTGTACTGCGCCGTGATATGTCACGTCAAGCAATATTTCTTGCCTTCACCTTTCCATTCTTCCCTTTTCTTGGTTATGACGTCCACACTTTTGACTCTTTCTTGGAAATGTGTGTATCGTTAATTGACTAAAACAAGTAACATATTTATTGTTCATTGGTCGGAACAGATGGCATATTCCTGAACTTAGTGCTTTTCCCTACTTGCTTTGTTAACATCGAGAAGTAAATAAGTACTGACTTGGGGAAAATATTTTCGATTCTTGGCTAGGGGGAAAGGTGAGCTACCTTCTCTACTTCTTAAGCTTTGTGTTGATATTAATTCGTTGCATTGAGACAAGTCTCCCTGGTGTCATTACCTTAAACTTTCGTTAGCAGCTCCCTTCATTAATCGTGTCAGTGACCCAGGTATTTTTGTTAAATTAGTTTTGAGGAATATCAACTGTTTTTAATGAAGGTATTATTTTGGAGGAAAGTATTATTTATTGTGGATAAAACCACTCACTTTTTTTGGGATATTTTCATGATTTTGGAAAACTTTACTTTTTAAAATTATTTGAGAGAAAGTAAACAAGAAACTTTTCTTTCTTATTTTGGATAAAAACAAGGAAAAATCCTTCGGCACACCTCCTTAAGCTGAAAAGATTTTATTTTGTTTTGATTTGATTTGTTGATTATATTGAAATCTGTACTTTGCCTTTCAAAGTGTTAAATTAAAATTCGCAATTAGTTAATTGCAAGGCTAATTTCTAGCTTTGTTTTCTTCTCCCATGTCATTAAGTAAAAAGTGTCTTCCTCGACCATATCCTGAACTTTTTATTATACCAGTAGACCTTCTCTAAAGTAAAGGAAAACGTAAAACTACAAGACACTAACCGGATAGCACTGGTATGTCACAATGCAAGTGTTACTTATTACACGAAAATATTAATAGAGGACCTAAAAACTAACTAAGAATAAATGTACAACTTTTTAGATGGTCGTTTTCAGTGATAAACTGATAAATATATCTACAAGTTGGTGTTTCGTTGTGGTTTGCAATCAAAGTCATCTCTCATCTGCCATTGAATGGAGCGCAAAACTTTACAATATTCACGCATGAATTGATAAAACTTCCCATGTAATTTTGGAAACAAGACACTAGCAACAGTTTAGCATTATATGAACTGAAATAAATGCGGATCTATTAATCAAGTTTTTAATTATTTCATTATTTAACTGAAAAACTGACCAGCATCATACCGTGATAGTTTAACAATAATTAAAAGTTTGTAGAAAGAAGTTCCACGAAATTGTAATGTTTTGTGTGGAGCATGCCTGACGGTGCACCGTCTCATTTTTCTAGTGCTGCTAGAGCGATTCTAGTTAAATGGTTTTCAAATAAATGGATAGGTCTTGTGAAACCGACTTACTGCTGCTCATTCTCTTGACATAAATCCACAGGATATGTACATATGGAATCATTTTCTACCTGGAAACTGCAGGACTTGTACTTAGCGACGAATTACGATGTGAAGGAAACTTAGTGATTAAGCAAGCAAAGAATAAAATGACTGAAAGCATTATTGAAAGAAAAAAATTTAAAGTGGAGTTGTCATATATTCCAAGTTAAGTAATATTTTCTGCTGATAGAAAGCAATATGTAAAACTTTTCAGTAAGAATTATGAACTCACTTTTCCACGCTTGCTCTTAGGAACTCTGTTATGTTAAACGCAGTTTTTCCAAAAGTTCTATCTGAATTCATAGGAGGCTTTATGTTCGAAAACCTATACATGCGATATGAATATTTTATTCCTTTTAATTATGTATTTTGATTTTTCCATTTTCTATTTTTAGTTCTTTACTGGTGTGTTTTGAAGTGAAAGAACTTTTCTTGTGAAATGACGAAGAATGCATGAGATTAAACAGTCAAATAATGTAAACTTTTGAATAAATTAATTGTTGTTCCCACCTTCTTGGATCATACTTAAAAGGTTTTAAACCGCCACGGTTGGCCGAGGTCGTTAAGGCGCGGACTCATGAGCGGGAGGTCTTTTGGTTGATTTTGTTTATTTACGGACGCTCTTTAACATCTCAGGTCATCAGCGTCCCATTCAACTCAGGGTGTGAAACGGCCGACAAATTTTGCTCAGAGGCCTCTTTTTTCAGGCTTGAGGTTCTTTATCGTGCCGTAAATGTACGACACGGGACCCACGGTTTCACTTCCTTTCCGAAGGAAGCCATACTTAGGATTTTTACGCCCGAAAAAATTCATCGACCCTGAAGTGGGAGCTGGATTCGAATCTCGCCAGAACTGTCCTCTGGGTTTTTCCATGTTTTCCTCAGTCCTTATAACTGGCAAATGCCGGGAGGTACCCTAAACTTAGGCTTGGAACGTTTCCTACCTTAAAAAAATCCATTCCCAATTTATCATTTCATCTCATGTATCATCCGTGTCCACCGTCTGTGGTGTCTCAGTTGTCAAAAAAAAAAAAAAAAAAAGGAACAAATATCTGCCTCTCTCTGCATTTATAGTATGTCTTACAACAGTATGAAAGTATCAGACATGCCTCATGCTAACATTTTAAGCGTGCACAGTGAGGTTATTTGAGTAATGGGCCGACCGAGCACTTTTTCCGGTTGCGGCGGCTGCAATTCCTAATCAGGTAGCTCAAGTGGTCCGTCTCAAACCGGATCGTAATTCATTAGTTGGGTGACCTGCTACCACTGGATCTCAAGCGGGCTAAACACGAGTCATCTCGCTTACTAGGTTTGTTCCTGCTACCTAGCATTAGATTGCCGGTGGAAGGAAGAATTCGCTTCGTATTATCTCAGTAACCGCTAACCGTTACATTTGATATCCTTACATATGCTCATTGTGCAGTTGTGTGTTAATTTTTCAAATGCAGTAAAGCATTTTCTGATACCAATTATAAGTCCATACCGGAGCATTGATTGACTGACCCTGTTTACGACGTATACATATTTCATGACAACCAGTGTACCAGCAACATTTCGCTATTTTTCATGTAGATCATGCGGATTTTTCCTGCTCCTCTCTCCTTCCCTACTGCTTCAAAGAAACCTCCCTCGTCATCTTCCATAGCATACAAAATTACAATCATTGTACATGCAGCATTAAAATATTCCAGACCACCTATGAAAATGACAAGAATTGTAACGTGCAAAGGCCTACAACTATACTAATTTATTTTAATTTAACCCCATTTAAAGCGCTGCATTAACTGTGTTACATAAATCCTTCATTTGATATATATCACTTTAGTTTTAAATGAATTCAGTCACAGCACTTGCAAAGTAGACAGCACTGCTGCAAAATATTATGCTTAAACACAGAAAATAAAAGCCCTTGGCTCTCGAAAACGTGATATTCTCGTTCATAAGCTCGCAATAAAATCAATATTCCATTCTTCTAACGCCCTGCACTTTTATGCACGATGTGAGGAAGAATATAAATCACGGCTTAAATGTGCGAGAGATGAAGATGGGAGAACCTTCATGGCATTTCGCAGTTACCAGGCATAACGTGGTAATTTCGAGAGAGCGCGAGAATGAGGTTTGCTTTTCAATAACGCCTCCGACGGAAGGCATTGCTTCGATTCTGATATTGCATTTCACACCGTTTCACTACAACTTTATATATTAGAAAAAAATTTAATTTCGCTGCCGACATAAGAAGTTATTTGCTATAGAAGTGTCGTTTCTCTATACCAAGAATTATCCCTTGCTCATATAAAAGGTTCCGCGTACGTTTAGGCTGGGATGTGAGTTTAAATAATGCTTTAAGCTTAAAAATAAACAAATTGTATCTGTATTTCACATCAGCAGTTTCACTAGAGAAAATATTAAACGATTTTTTTAAAAGTTTAACTCTATAGTCACTAAGTTTTTCTAAGTCACATAAAAATGGTTTCAAATTGTGAACCAAAAATATTTTTATATCCACAATACCTTAACCAAGATCAATTTAAAACTGCAAATTCCCCATGATAAAAATTCTCTATTTAAAAAGGTAACATTTTTAAGCCCATGTTAGCATAAATAATTTAACAAAAATGTTGGTTTATTCTTAAATGGAAATATTCAGAGATGTTCAGTAAAAATTTGGGGGTAATATTTTTAATATTTTTTGAGAAAAATCACCTGAAGTAATTATAGGAAATTAAAACTCTTAAAGATGCAATTAGAATAAAAAAGCTCAGAATATAACCTATCCAATAGCTTTCGTTGTTGTATAAACAATGGGAAAATAGCAATGGAACATATTACTGTTTTTTATTCTCTTTCGGTCTCTCTCTCTCTCTCTCTCTTAGTTCATTTACACTAGCTCTGTGATGATGGTAAGTTAGAAACCTGGGTCGTAAATACTCGTAGCATTAGTCGACTCTTAAAGAATAAATCTCTCATAATAGAGAAATTTTTGGGGAGGTCTCCGGAAATCACAGGACAATGTTATTAGTATGCATTTGTGGCCGCCTCGGCCACCTGATTTAACACCCTGCGATTATCTCTGGGATAAATTAAAAATGCCGTGTACAAGGCAAACCCATACACCTTACATGAACTCAAAAGATAATATACGCCAGGAAATTTTCCGATTTCTCAAAATGAACTACAGCGAGTGATGAATAAGTTAATAAAGAGATGACAAAAATGGTGGAGAATGGAGGCGGGCAGTTTCAACACCTCATTTGATAATTTGGTGAGTAAAGAGCTTCTTAAATTGGTTAGTGTATTGTTGTTTGGTTTGTTTGTTTTATTGCTTAATCCTGCCATTAATCACCGAGATCCTGCTGAAGGCTAACGGGCTAATGGTCAAAACGCTGCGGGGGAAAACAAAACTGACCGTCCCATATATATAGTAATTATATTATACTTGATATCGCAAGTGTGACTTTTTCTTAGTGTTTTATCCTTTTGCACTATTATAATTACTGTTAATTTGTTACATTGTTAATAGTGTTATTTTATTTTTCTTTTTTATTATATTATATTATTATATTATATATATACTTCGGTTTTGTTTCCTTTTAAATATTGTTTTATTAATTTAAAGGGTTTATTTCGATGCAATCCTCCAAAACTTTCGTACTGTGCGGTTTGCATAAACCTCAGACATAACTGCATTATTTGTAATTATATTGATTATATTCTTTATTCACTATTTTCGTTAGACACGAGGGTATTTCCTATTGGTAATCCATCAGTTGTGCACTGCTGATATTGTAGCGTGCTGCATGCAAGAGTTTGTAATAGCCGTAGTGGACAATGAGCAATATGTAAATATTGAAGCAGAAAAGAACACGAGTATGCAATGACTTCTCGTTTACGGAGCCATATCCTCATTCTTTAACTTTGTCAGCGATCCATGAAAAGGGAAGTCAAAGATGAGCGTGAAAGAGACAAAACCAAACAGAGGAAAGTTTCTTCGTCTTCAATTCCATTCCGTCACCTAAGCCATTGCCGTCTATTCCATCAAGTTCTACGACTCTGTCAACGCCCTCTACTGCAATGTCTTCAGTATCTGTCGGTTCTGGTGGTATAGTGGTAACCATACTTGCCTCCTAAACCCAAGATCGCAGGTTCGATCCCGGTCGTACATTTACGGCACGATAAAGAACCTCAAGCCTGAAAAAAGAGGCCTCTGAGCAAAATTTGTCGGCTGTTTCACGCTCTGAATTGAATGGGACGCCGATGACCTGAAGTGTTAAAGAGCGTCCGTAAATAAATCAAATTATAAAAAAAAGACCTGCTGCCTGCGAGAGGAATTGATCTACTATCAGAAGAATCCACACAAAAATAAAAAACGTTGTCTCCTGAAAGGATTTAGAAACTGGTTATGGTTATATGGGTTCTCGTTCACTAGGTCTGGCACACCAAATCCCCTGCCTGAAACATCGAATCAAACAGCATTTGGGGAAAAGGAGCAAAAAATCCAAAAGTGTTTGCTATTTAATTTATCAAAAAGTGAAATGTTTGAAGTTTATTTTATTTAAAGGCTTCATTTCAGTTTTAAACAATGAATAGGGAATATTTATTGTTATCTTATTTTTCATTCCATACAATAAAATCAATAAAACCAACAAAACTCACTTTAAAACCGATTTAACTATTTTTAGTTTAAAATCAACAAAACCGAGCCCATTTACAACACGCCGTCAAGTTTAAGAATGGGAAAAAATTAAAGGAAAGGACGTAATTGGAGTGCTTCCATAGTGGTATATAGCAGAACAGTAGCGCAATTAAACCATAACATCCTCGCACAGAATAATGCTGGCGGCATCGTAATAGTGCAGCAAGCAGAGATTGTGTATTATATCTTAACCAGGAAGACGTGAAAGTGCATGCCTTAGCGTGTAGTCAAGACATGTCTGAGTGCGCGGTAAACAACGCAGGGATATGAGAAATTAGCGGCAGCTCTGTCAGGTGTGTCTGTAAATTAGATTTAGGACCGAAGGTAGTCAAAATATTAAATGGAATGAGCCTCGCACTAAGCAAGAGAGGTACAAACAACACATGTATAGACAAGGAAGTATTTGGAATAATCCAATTAGAAACATACAAGAACGTAAATACCTAGGGTGGGAAAAAATGTATACACACTTTCACAGCAGATGTCTATTTAATATATTTCACAGTTGGACCGAAAAACAACAGTAATGTGTATTGTGATGTTCTGTAAACAGATGTGACTTACATACATTATGATAGCGTTGCTACGTGACAGGTAAATCAACAATGAACAAATGATGTCAAGATTATCGTATGATGTTCTGTAAACAGATGTGACTCACATTGTGTTATGCTAGCGTTGCTACAACATAATGGAGTAGAGATTATCGTTTGAACAGCGGAAAGCAATATTGAAGAGGTACTGGAAAACCGAGAATGTTGAAGTTAGAAGGCAATGGAGACGTGTGTACAGAACACAACCGCCATCTAACCGGATCTAATTCCGTTCGACATCTACCTACGGGGAACTCTTAAGGAT
Organism: Metallyticus violacea; assembly: GCA_030762175.1. Taxonomy (NCBI): domain Eukaryota; kingdom Metazoa; phylum Arthropoda; class Insecta; order Mantodea; family Metallyticidae; genus Metallyticus; species Metallyticus violacea. The sequence continues at coordinate 54,826,831 of CM060830.1, read as the reverse complement.
GTTGTATACCGTAGAAAACCAGCTACACTGTCGCAAACGTTACTCGTTCAACGTACTCAGAAGTGTATCGACGTCGATGGTGGGCATTTTGAGTAACTGTTGTATTGTAAAAGTCTAAGATGATTAGTGCTCATCATTTTGTGTTTGTTTGAATTCAATTTTTTTATGTTAACCAGTTTTATATTTGTTTGAAGTGTGTATACATTTTTGACGCCCTCTGTAGTTAGCCTTAAAAATATGCGTGAACAAGAATTTACGCTATATTCGAATAGAAAACAAATTAATTCAGAGATTACTGCACGTGACAAGTATTTTAGCGAAAATATTACGATTATTGCAGAAATTTTACCCACGTGAATGAGAAATTGCAGAGGAGAAAACATGGTGTGAAAATATTTCTAAATATCGGAGTCAGTAAACTGAAGTAACATATCATAGAGTACCATGCCATCAAATAGAGGGGGATGACAGGCGGAAACACATTTGGGAGTGCCCATTAGCCTCCTGGGCCTGTTCTTGCTGAATATCGCAGTCGTAGCGCAGCTGTTCCCGGGTGTGCGTTGGTTTGTTTGTTTCTTAATTCGAGTGTAGCGATTCATATTTGTTAACACGGTGATGAAAGAATCATATGAACCAATTTTTTTAAGCATACAATTGATTCTTTTACTTATATGAATACCATACTAACTCCTTTTTTTCAGAGAATTAACCAACAGAAAACACGATCGTACTTTTTCAAAAGAACCCTCACACTGCGAATTATTCCATGAGAGCAATTCACGATGTGTTTAAACAAGACAGAATTACTAGTAGGAATTTTCGGCCCACTCAATTCCCCAATGTAACAGCCTGCAACTATTATCTCTGGGGTAAATTAAAAACTGACAGATAAAGACGAACTCGCATACCATACAAGAACCCACAGATAATATTCGCCAGATTTCTCAAAATGAACAGGGAGTAAAGAGAAGTCATAAATGTGTGGATAATGAATGCGGCCAGTTTCAACACCTTATTTGATAAGTAATGAGCCTCTTAAATAAAACTGATCGCATGGTACATTACAAGTGCATGGACTTGTAACTTGTAATTATTAGCAGAATTCTATTTCCAAAGGTTTCTGCTACACTTGTACTTCATAACCCCATACTTACATGTGTACAAGTAATTTTTCCTAGTTTGGTTCCACAGAAGTACCTATTAGTATTAGTCGTGCACTTCTAACTTGTTAATATTCACCTACCGTGTTGAAAGATTGCTAACTTCAAATACTAGTACAAATTTTAATAATTTTTGGAATAGTTGACCTAAATATGCAAAGTATTGACGAAAGTGATGAAAATTATGCGATCAGGAATATGTTTAAAAAAAGGAATAAGGTAATATTTAAGTATAATAAATAAGTTAGGTTAAGTGTAATTAAATAAGGCTTATGTTTGATTGATCTTTCCTGTTTCAAATACACATTTCAGTCCAGCATTTTAGTTTACGTTTTTTAAGGTTCTTGCTACATGCCACTAAAATTGCTTTGTATTCCTCATTCTCTCTCTCTCTCTCTCTCTCACTCTCTCTCTCTCTCTCTCCTAATTCTTAGCTTATAAAGAAAACGTGATTGTGAAACATAATATACAACTTATATAAATAAAATAATCAAATGCACTAATGAAATAATAGACAGAATATAATCGGTAAGTTTGATTAATCTGTCATCTCTCGACCATTGAAATTAATGCTGCTATATATCCGTAAGCGATTGTAGTCCCAAATTGAATTATTACGCTTGGTATATTGACAGTCGGTCCTGATAGTCTAGTGGTAACCACACTTGCCTTTTAAATCGCGGGTTCGACCTCGACCAGAATCGATAGATTTATTCGGGCAGAAAAGTCCCTTCGGAAGGGAAGCAAAGCCGTGGGTCCCATGTTGTAGATTTATGACATGTAAAAGAACCTCGAGGCTGAAAGAAGAGCCCTATGAGCAAAATTTATCGGTCGTTTCACGTCTTGAATTGAATGGGACGCCGATGACCTGAGATGTCAAAGAGTTTCCGTAAATAAACCAAATAAGAACTGTACTGATAAATACTAATACAGTATTTAAATTATAATTATTTTTTAGAAAAAAATACAAGTTCCATTTAATTGGCATGACAATAATCCGCTCTGTGTATTAAAAATAAAAATGCATTTCTAAGAAACACAAGCTAATTCAACGACCCTTGTCAAACAGTTGTTCCTTCATCTTGCTTTTATATGACACTTGTATGCCATTTGTAACTTTTTACTAATACTTTACAAGCGTTGAACATTCTTTCGTGGAACAGAAAGGATTCTGCTAATACACTAGTAATGTATTGGACCATGCTTTTGTAGAATATGCCCTGAATTTTTTTTATTAGTGTTTAACGCCCGTTTTTACTACTGGGGCACCACAAGCGGTGACACTGATGATACATGAGATGAAATGATAAATTGGGAAAGGATTTTTTTTAAGGAAGGAAACGTTCCACGCATAAATTTAGGGTACCTCCCCGACATTTGCCAGTTATGAGGACTGAGGAAAAGCTGGAAAAAACCTCAGTCATGGAGGACGATCCTGACGGGATTCGAACCCTAGACCTCCCGCTCACGAGTCCGCGCTTTAACGTCCTCGGCTACCCGTGGCGGTACCTTGAGTTGTGGTTTCCCCTAATTGTTTAAGAGAATGCTGGGTTAGGCTTCTATTTCCACGATTTTTCCCCTCTCCATTTCACCTCATTTCATGTCGTTGGGTCTGCTACAAGATGGAACATGCAAGGCAAAGTGAGTACTATGTGCTATGTGTGAGATAGTTTGAAAGGTTTCTGTAAGGGCGGTATGGCATTGAGGGGCTTGAAATCCTTGGGGCGTTGAGATGTAAATTTGGAAACTGTTAGTGATCTCGTCTATGTACGCGTCTCACCTCTGGATCCTGGCCGCTTGGTGTCACCCTCACCTCATTCTTTTCTCCTGGATGTGTCCTCACATTCTCATAGGCACAAACGACCAATTCTTGAGTATAGTTGAAGTACCGGTATATCCTCCTCCGTTCTTACACTCAATTCAATCCAGCCATGTCACCGAAATGAAGAAACAATTGCTTATTTTCAAATTCTGGAGATTCTTCACCTTGTAGAGTCGGTCCTGGTGGTGTAGTAGTAACGTACTTGCCTCCAAAACCCCCTAGATCGCGAGTTCAATCCCGGCCAGGATCGATGGATTTTTTCGGGCGTAAAAGTCCTAAGTATGGCTTCCTTCTAAAAGGAAGTAAAACCTTGGGTCCCATGTCGCAGATTTACCGCAAGAAAGAGAACCTCAGGTCCGAAAAAAATTCTTTCTTAAACTGGTGAACAATTTGAAGAAACAGTTATCGCTACAGTCCAGGAAGTTGGTGATAATTCTGCTTGTAATGCTTATAAGGTTGTCCGGCATTTGGAGATAAATTATTCATCAGAGTGCCCAAATCTCAACAGACGGAATCGGCTACATCCCTGTAAAATGTAAATGTGCTTTGAACTCAAAGAGTAAGATAAACTTTCGCTTTGCAAATGTTAACACAAATTCAAAATAAAGTTCAATGTCTAGACAAAATCTTGTGAACAGATGACAATTCACAATTGTACGATGCGCGCAAAATAATCCAAATACCACTGTGCAGCAAGGTCACTGCCTGGGGTGGTTTTACATCACATTTGAAAATAGAAAACCAGAAATGGACAGTGATATTTTCGAACGTTCCAACACTTTGTAATAACAACATTACAGAAACATGATATAGAAAACTGTTTTCTGCAAGACGGCGCTACACCTCATACACAATACTGTAAAAATACTATTAATCCATCTTTTTGGTGATGTGTAACCAGTAGGTATTTTTAAACAGTTAGTTCACCAGATATTAATCCGGTTAATCATTTGTTAATGGGGTTACCTCAAAAAGGGTATTTCTTATAGACTTACTCGTGAAAAACTGAAATAATCGATAGGGATCGGATGTCATTGGAAACATTCTTAGAATTACAGTTACTAATGATATTATAGCACAGGAAAAGGACAATTTCTTTTTAACAACACAGCGATATTCACTTTAATCTATTGTTTTATTATTTTAAAATATTCTTGTATGTTTTTGTAATAAAACCCCCTTTTTACAAATTAATTGGCGGTTTTATTTGACCATAAACTGAACATTTGCCAAAATTGTGGTCATATGATAATAGAAACTAGTTTCTGAATAAATTGAGATATTTTTATGCATAAGCCAATGATTATTAACTTAACAAACTTAAACTGAAATAATTTAAAATACTCATGCTTTTTCTGCATGCTTCTAGTGCAGGTATTACCAGAAACTTCATAACTATTAATATTGCAAGAATCATGTGGCATTTATTTTAAGTTTTAGACCAATAGCCATTACTTTTGGGTAAAATTAAAAATTTGCTCTAAATATTATTTTAAACATTTCAGTAATTCTGCATACACAAAATTGTGAGTCCGTCATTCCCCTTGCATGTTACCTAAAACCTAATTAATAGCAGCACTTATTTAGAGACGTTTGAAAGTTTAATTTTAAGTTGTTAACTTGTCACATTGACATGACAGCATGGCACAATGTCTAATGCCTCTTTACAATGCCTTTGTCTTTTGTCCCATCATCGTCTTTCACATTTTCCCCAATCGTACAACACTCCCACACCTTAGGGAAGTTTTGTTGCCTTGAAGTCTACGCTTTTGATACAGAACCGTCCTCGTTCGCTTTCTGTAGATGAGTGATGTAAGAGCTTGGGGGTATATTTAAAGGGAGAGCGTCTTTTATGAGTGCAGGTATTTTTAATAAATATTAATTACTGTGGAATATATATTTCTTAAAGATTTTATACTGCTTTGTAATTCTGGCACAATAATAACGTAAATATAATTTTTAGTAAAATGAAAATATCAATTCAAGAGTGATATGCTTTAAGTAAAGTGTAATAAAAATTTAAATATTATATTTATGATATTACATACATATGATTTAATTAAATGAAACACCTTTGATAATATGATTTAGTGAATAAAGAGCGTTTTATTTGACCAAGTTCCTCTCCCACCTATTGTCCATCGAGTGTGTAATAAGAAAGCTGTTACTTTTAATTAGATAAACAATGCAGGGCTACGTTCCTACTCTTTGGTAGGTCGTGACAATGTTGACGCGAACGTTTGTAAATTGAGGCCTTCTAAGATTTGTGTAGTCCAACACCATTAGACGACGAGGAATTAAGAAAAATATTTGTAGATGATTTCAATACGCTAATGTGATGGAGTAATCGATCCTTATTAGTGACGAGGTTTGGTTTCACATGGACGGGTGCGTCACAAGTCAAATTAGTCCCTGCTGGATTGCCAAAAGTCCACAGTAAATATTCGGAGTCTCTAATCGTGGAAAATGCCAAACTTACAGAAGAAAATTTACTCGTACTTTATGCAAGACAACAACCAGAACAAAATATCGACTGTTAATACATACTGTGTGTGTGTGTGTGTCGCGCGCGCGCGCTTGCCTGTAATTAAACGGGCAAAATTTTTTCTTTCATTTTATTGCAAACCTTAAACTACGCTAAACCACGCAATAAAACCTAAAAATTAAAATAAAGACAAAGGAATATTTGAATTATAAAGAGGAATGAAAATAAAAAGTAACATTAAAAGAAATGTGAAGCAAAGAAAAATAGCACTAAACAGGGGAAAAAAATACTCTTTTTAGACAAAATAATGCTATATGGTGGCAAACTAAAATTTATATAAACTTCTAACAAGAAAACGAAACTATCCTGTGTGACCTATTAGCAATAACGTAAAAATTTATAGCAAAGTGGGAGAAAAAAAAAAAAAAATCTTCTAACAGAAAATGAAACATCCCAGAAACTAATATTTTTTCTCTTTTAATTAAGATTAGATTCACCAAAAACTGTGATCTAAAACCAAGTTTAGCATCTAAGTAAGTGGCAGATTCAATCTTAACCTTTCCACATCTGTTGGACATGTTTCTTCGAAACCTCCTTACTCTTGCAATAGGGCAATCCAAATTCGGACACAAATTTCTGATTCATCGACTGCAATGACGATGTTGGGAATAGAACGACCATGGAAACTATCTGTTTCACGCAGCGTGTAATGCTGACAACCACTCTGTAAGATGTTGACCAACAACACGTCCTCTGTGAAGGCCAGAAGTGAGTTAAATTTCTATTATCCGTTTCAGCTAACGTTTACCTCTGAGCGTGGTACCACTAGTGCAGTTGTTGATAAGCAAAATAGATTATTGCAGCAAGCAAGATGAGGGGGAGATTAAATGCATAGCATAGTTGCGTTACAATGTTATAAACAGTGTATGACCTGGACATAATTACGGAATGTGAAAGTATATTGCACACAATTACAGTGAGTTAGAAATGATATATAAATATTTTATCGGGTTTTTAACACGCCGAACGAAACAACTGTAATCAAGTGAACTATTTTTCCGCATCGAACGCAGAGAGTACGACTTATTATCACGTAGGCAGTTAGTTTCTGAATTGGCCACCGATAAAGTCATTATTGCGGTATATGTTTACCCTTTTTAAGGCTGGCAGTATTTTTTTCCGCCACAATAAGCAGGAATAGATGATTCTAGCATGATGGAGCCGCAACGCATTTCAGTATTGTTGTGCGCGTATATATAACCGTAGAATTTGGGAAACACTGGATAGGAAGAGCAGGACCAGTTGCGTGGCCGGCGCGATTGCCCGAATTGTTTTCTTTGGGAGCATTTTATGAATATCATATACGTCAACCCAGTTGCCAACAGATCAGCGATGTATCAGCGAACATATGTAATCTGTCGGCGTGATTATGTTACACACTATATATTTTAGTTCCTTCTCAAACAACATTGTGACATTAGAGAAAGAGAAATCCTACTCATTCCAAATGGAATTGCGCTCACATTGGATTAGTTTAGACCGGTCTATGCTGCAATCATGGACTTCAAGTGCCGCTTTGCTGCGTAGCGCAATGTAAAAGATATTAAAACAAAGCAATAACGGCCTTCAAACAATGGACGTGTTACGGTTTCCTAGTGCTGTTGAGTATAGGTTTTCAGGGCTTGCTAAAACGAACGGGGATCCTTGTAAAGTTAACGAGCGATATCAAAAGCCAAGTCAACATGCAGCCGTTGGCGGACCTGACATTACATCTCCCTCTCTAAAAAGATTAACATGCAAATGAGCCGGTATAAGTTGATGATGGGTGCTCTTGCAGACTTTAGATCCAATTACCATTGAGATGTGTTGCATGCACTTGCACGTTTGATCAATGCTACTAGTTCAAGGAATTCCCTCACTCGACCAAGCACCTGCAAAATGAAATACTTTTCTTTTGTATTGCCAGAGATCATGTTATGTGTTGGATTATTCAAGGAAAACAAATGAAATTTTCCTTAGTTCTTTAAATGGCAAGAATTATGCAAGAGTGCTGTCTATATTTTAGCACTTACAGGTAACTGGAGTGCTTTGATGCTGCTCGGCGCAATTTGCTGTTCGTAGTTGAAGGTAGTGTGAGAATTAAGTATCTGTGCTAAACGTGCGCAGGAATAAATTAATGAAATCCTGACACAAGACACGGCAGAGTTGACACTCAGCAAAACCTGATACCTCACCACTGCCCGTGGGATAGCGAAGGTCTTGCCGTTTCCTCAACAAAAGCGTTTTATTACTATGCAAGAGCATTAGTATCAGAACATATAGGCTACTAAAACAAAAATAAAATCATTCTTGGAAAAATGTAACTAAAATAACAAGAACTAGAGCAGCAGAAATAGATAAAACGCTTGAATATAACCCAAATAGCGCTATATTTCGAACCGCCTGTGTTCTTCAAGGGCAGAAGACAAGTGAAGGCGGTAAAAGTAAATAGTGACATAATGCATTATAACAAGTAAAACAAGCAACAAGAAAAAAAGGGGCGGGAAAAGAAAAATTAACAAGGGAAACAGTGAAAAAATAAAGATAGGGAAAGAAAAACAAATTTGAAATAGGACTATTAACGTGTGAGATTTAAACCCGGCGATGCACGCGTTTATTACATATAGCGCCGGATGTCTCTCTTGCTAGGTGTTCATCATGCCTTGTCTCGTTGCAAAAAAATTTGATGATGCGTTACCGACAAATGTCCCTGAAAGTTACCTCAGAGATAGAGGTTTAGCAGTTATATTTTTTGCATAACATAACAGATTCGCTGGGGGGGGGGGCGATTACTTACAGATGTGTCCATTGCAGATGCTTTTTCATTACATAATAAAATGTAGAAAAATAAAAGATGAAGAGATGAAACATGGCAAGAAAAATGGAATAGTTTATTATAATAAATGTTAAAAAAAAAAAGATTAAGAAAAACAAGAATAGAGACGGAGAAATGTTATTTGAAATTAATTTCTATAGAAAAGTAGGAATAATATTTGTGATTTTATCCCATTACACATGCAGCCTTGGTGTTAGGGGGTAAAGGTAAAGGGATCTGGGAGGTCAAAACAACTCCTAAGGATAGTTTGTAATATAGATATGTTAAAAAGTTGAATTGAAACACTAATGTAAAGTTCAGATTAGAAAATGGGAAGGGGGTCTCTGTCTTCAGGTATTCTGAGTATAGTGTTCTCAAGTGGTCAAAGGTTGGGTTATAGCCTTCTGGACTTACCGAAAGCTTTGAGTCAACTCACATGTTATTTTTTTTTCTATTACTTTATATTAAATTTTATGCATTCTTTGCATATAAATTTGAAGATAGTAAAAGTCATAAATAAATCTAAAAAACTATTTTAACGTTAATTTCAGTTTTTCGAAACTTCTCTCCCTCTCTCATTTTCACAGGGGCACAGAGATAAAAAATAATTTCAACTTGAAAATTTTGTGAACTGCTTAAGACAACAAAAAAAAAAATAAATAAATAAATAAAATAAAATAAAAATTAGATACCTTTTTCAGGTTTATTTGAAAAATATTACTTTAAAATTGTAACTTTAATGAGTAATTAAAATAAAAGTAAAAACAAAATAATCACCGGAACACTATCATAATAGTTCACTTTTTATGATTTCAGTAAAACGTCAAACTCCCAACTTCTTTTTGAGATATGGGCACATTAAATTATTATTTATTTAATTTTTTATTTAAATACATTAGATCATATAGTAAAACTATAGGTATTACACATTAAAATATTCCAAAATGTATAATTAAAATACTGAATAAAGACTGTATGAAATTATACCTGCAATCTATGAGGTTAAAATACAGAGGGTGCCAAAAAATGTATACACACTTCATGCAAAGAAAAACCGTGTGAACACAAAAAACTGAATTTACACAAACAGAAAATAATGAGCACTAATCATCTTAGACTTTTACAGTTACAACAGTTGCTCAAAATGCTCACCATCAGCGTCGATACACTGCTGAGTATGTTGAACTACTGATTGAGCAACGTTTGCGAAAGTGTCCTCAGGATTGCAACACATGCCGTTTCAATTTCTTCCCGAAGTGCTGCTAGTGTAGCTGGTTTTCTACGGCACAACATCCTTAAGAGTTCCCCGTAAGTTTCTGTTTTAACAATACAACGTGTGCTGGTTCTGCTAATCCTATTCTCACGTGCACATTGTTTTGTAGATTTCTGCGGTGAGTGTTCAAAATGTTCCAAAACCATAGCCGAGGACTAGGGGCTTGTTGCTATGTGAGGTCTCTCAGATCTGCCCTTGTGTGAACATCGTATATGGTACCACGAGTCTCAAATTTGTCTCGAATGCGTGCAGTTGTTACTCGCGTTGGCGGTTCTGTTCTGTACACACGTCTCCATTGTCTTTGAACTTCTCGGTTTTCCGATACCACTTCAAAATTGCATTCCGCTGTTCAAACGATAATTTTGGCTCCATTTTTGTTGTAGCAATGCTAGCATAACATAATGTGAGTCACATCTGTTTAAAGAACATCATACGATAATCTTGGCTTCCTTTGTTCATTGTTGATTTACCTGTCACAGAGCAACGCTACCATAATGTATATGAGTCACATCTGTTTACAGAACATCACAATACACATTACTGATGTTTTTCGGTTCAACTTTGAAATATATTAAATAGATATCTACTGTGAAAGTGTGCATATCTATTTCATGCGTTCACGTTCTAGGTCTCTTAACCTATAGACCTTTGACTTTATCTCCATATGGGTTTGCTAATAACATTGGGTACAAAAAAAAATTAGAAGCACTTTTTAAGCATATTAAGTTAAGATGTTAATGGGATTCAATATTTGTTATATAATTAAAGCTGGTTTAGCTAATATTAATAACAAAATTATGAATACGATTAATTTAATCAGAGGTCTGTAACAATTCTAGGTATACTGCTACATTTCGTCGGTTCTGGTGGTGTAGTGGTAACCATACTTGCCTTCTAAACCCAAGATCGCAGGTTCAAACCCGGCCAGGATCGATGGATTTTTTTCGCGCATAAAAGCCCAAGTAATGGCTTTCTTCGGAAGGGAAGTAAAGCCATGGGACCCATGTCGTACATTTACGGCACGAAAAAGAACCTCAAGCCTGAAAAAGCCTGATAAAAGAGGCCTCTAAAAATTTGTCGGCCATTTCACGCCCTGAACTGAATGGGACGCTGATGACCTGAGATGTTAAAGAGCGTCCGTAAATAAATTAAAACCTCTCCTACCTCCTATTTCAGTTACCTAAAGAGGGTCTAGTACGATTATATATTATTATTATTTAAGTATACAAACTTTTTTTTCTTTGTAAAAGTTCGTATACAATCGTAGGACAAAAGACGAAGTACAAATGGTGCATTCGTCCAGATTTAGGAAAGGTACTTAGAGGTTAGAATGTTACTCTTACAGCTCTTTTAGTTCTTTGATATCTACTTCATCACAAAAAAAAAAAAAAAATGGCACTCGGTTTTGCACTCCAACACTTACTTTGAAAACACATTAGCAGAGAAGAGGGCGTCTTTGCAACAGAAAATCACAAAAACATTTCCACAAACAAACGTAAAGCCATGCAGTGAGTGTTGAAAAATCGAAACGTTTGCGAGTACTTTTTAAAGTATTGTACGCAGTTTGATGCAAGAACATTTTGAAGATCGGGACTCAGATACTATGCAGATACCTATTTGAAAACAGTTGTAAATGTCGCAACTGCCAAAATTACCTTAAACGTTTATCCAAAGAAAATCATGAAGGAAGCAAGAAAACCTTAATACGGGGCTTCCAGAATATGTCCTTACCGCTCTCATGGGGTTTTGCGTCTCGGCAGCAGGACACATTATAGCCGGCTGCGCCTGTACTCTGACTTCGATTCTTCAAACTGTGAATAAAATCTTGCCTCATAGCAAATGCTGATGCCCTTCCTCAGCTAGATAGACATTATACTGAGCGATCACATGATTTATCGACCACTGTAATGTTTCTGATTTCATTTCATAACGTCATGCTTTGTTTCGCACACTTCAGTTCTTCAGGCTATCTCATAATTAAAAACCACAGGCGCTTAGATCTGGGAAGTGAAAGGACCATACATCAGCATCAATCGCTCTGTCTTCGAACACTTCCCAGTTTTACAATGGGCCCCTCGCTCTTGTTGAATCCACCATGATTTCTCTTCTTCTGTCAGCTGATGAAAAAATGGGGTCACAATGTCATTTCGGCACCACTCTCCATTCATTGTCTGCTCGTAAAAAAAGCGTCTTGCGATAATCGTACACCAAAATGCAATTTTCCTATCATAAAAAGGGGTTTCATTCACCGATGAAAGAAACCGTTCAAAATAGCGCCCACTTGCTACAGAAGCATCTTGTCGTAGATTTGTAAGGTTTGTATTTTAACAATTATGTTTTTGTACTTATAGAAGACAATGAAACCCCCAACTTGTAGCGATTTTGTGGGCGAACTTCAAGATTTTATCTCATTTGCCTTCTGTTTAAAGCTGTATACTTCTTCGCATTTTTTCTTGTTTTGCATTGGCCCACGATTTATTCCCACGATAGTGAATTGCACTTTTGGAAGGAGGCATCATCCAGAGTACTTCCGAACAAATTTTATATTAACGCGACGAGTTGATTTGCATTTATAATAACATGACGTTGCTCTAAAGTCAATTGTTTTGCCCTCCTCGTGAATGGACGTAGACCGTTGACTGCTCGGAAGTTCAAGGACATACAGGCAGGCTACGAGCAGACAGGAAGAGGTATAACAGCGGGCAGGGAATCCGGCCTTGGTCGAGACGCAAAATCCCATCTGAGGACATATTCTGGAATTCCGATACATATACGAGGAAGGATCGAATTATTGAGTAATAAACACTAAATATTATTCACAAAAAAGACAGATTTTACTAATTTTTCAACGTATGAACCAAATCTCTGGATACATTGATTCTATCGTAACACCAATTTGAATATGCCTCGTTAGTGTGTGTACAGTTCTGTTCGCTACATGAGCACAACCGATTTCACTTCATCTGAACCGAAGGTTGACATCGTAACTTCTTCAGTGGTCAAACGAAGCTGAAAACAGTCAGATGGTGCAAGTCCTGGACTGCATGATGCATGATCGAGTACCTCCCAGTCATACCTCTCAATTTTTGCAATAACGGATGTCGCAATCTTTATGTACTGACTGCGAAATCCCAATTTGCCATGCACAATATCGTACACTCTTCCAAGAACCTCCACCATCCGGAGATGTTGTATCGGTCCATACAATCACACTATTATATACTTGCAATCTTTTTCTGTACGTTGTTTTTCTCCCTTTCGTGCACAAAAATAAAAAAAAAAAAATAGATAAAACGAAGTATACCTCGCTGCTCCTCACATGTCGATGATGCTAAAACGTTCCATTTTTGGTTACTAGTTAACGCTCCAACTATCAGAGCAGCACCTGATTGAGTTATTACAGTCTGTAGGACAGAATTCAAATTTACTATCTGCCGGCTTTAAACACCCAAACCCAAAATGTATTTGATAAAAACGTGCGTGTTTCTTTTCGATTCTCCCTATTATACTAGACATTATCTAGTTTTGCTATAGGCTAGAGTAGGTGATATGGGAAGGAAAATATTTTATAATGAATGAATAAGTGTATTTATAATACACCAAAAGTATGTATTATTTAAATAAAAAATGCATCGTACTTTCATTGCTCAAAAGCAGTTAAAATAATAATGTTAGTAATAACCTTAATAATAATAATAATAATCTCTTTTTTATATTATCCTCACAGTATTTTCATAATCAGTACCTCTGAATAATTGCTTATTAAAAGTGACTATAGTTTAAACAAAAACACTTCAATTTAGAAGTTTATCCCACTTTGACATTTAAAATGGCACCCCCTTTTTTTTATGATATCACATTTTAAAGAGGGCCCCACTGTTATAACATCATTTGCTTTCTACTCTCTGGCAACCTGAATTGTTTAAATTTGGACAGAGTAAAAATACTACTAGTAGTATTGGTAGTAGGTATTTATTGTTATAAATTCAATACATTACCAATATATGCGATGCATGGATCCTCGATCATACACGCTTAACTGCAAACCACATTTAGGGAGATAAAAACAGGAAAAAAAAATGTAATATATAATTGGAAAATAGTGGCATGTTTAGTTATACTAGATATTTTATTCTAACAAAAACCAGGAACATTCAGAAATGATTTAAAATGTTTATTTATTATGCAACATGATTTAATGCTCATGGGATCTCTCAATGTGTCACCCACCAACGTCATGGTAACTTACTTATGGCGTCGCGAAATCATTGTTTTTTTACCTGGCATCGAACCTGTCGTCGAGTATGCATAATAACATGGAGCGAGAGCCGGCGAATGAACTCCTGCGATGACAACTTAGCGATCGTAGTGTTGCTGGCATGGAGCCGCGCATTATTATGTGTGAGGAACACTCCTCTCGACCGTTGTTGAACCCTACGTCTAAAGCGTGTTAGTGTCTTGCAGTACACCTTGATGTTGACAGCCGTTCCTTGAGGAATACACTCCATTAGCTGTATGCCTGAAGTTTTCCAAAAGACAGTGATAAAACTAGCCCGCAAATGGAGCAGCACAAAATATCTTGGGCCGGGGACTTGCTGGATGTTTCTATTGCAAGCATTAGACTTTTATCTCTGGTGTGAGGTATGATACCATCACCAGTTATCAGTCACCAGCTTCTCCAAAAAATTCCAACCTTCATTACTCAATTCTAGTAGCCAACGAGAGACTTCAACAGTTTTGTCCTTCTCTTCCTGTGTCAGGTCTCTTGAAACCTAATGTATGCATTGTCTTTTAATACTCTCATCGTCGTGAGCAAGGCATACACGCTTGTGCGACCGGGACCTGTCTGATATTCCAGTTCATAGAAGGTAAGCGTCTATTCATAATCAATTCAGAACACAACCTGAATGTCCCTGGCAGATGTTCCTGTATGTTCACAGATGACCAGTACTAACATATTGTGTGCAGATTTCTTGCCGCTGGCGATCTCAGTTGTAAACGGCCTTCTCTACAGAAGCTGCTTGATCATATGTAGCAATTATCGTCTATGAATTCTGCAGTTATCACGTCTTCCTTCTATCAAAACCACGAAGTCCATCTTTGGGCACGATAATCGTTCTCTAGCGTATTACGCCTTTCCCTACTTAGCAACGCTATAAACTGTTTACAACCGCTATCTAGCGCTTGCACCGTCTTACGAATGAACGTACCCATCTCTCTGTGAAGCCTTTTTTACAGCCCCATGTGGGCCTAAACTTTACCACGACGATCACAGCGTCTTCTAACTCCATCACACGATTTCATAGGGAGAGTGCAGTATTGTAGGGGGGGTATGTGATCAGGCAGCTTCCCAATTGTCCTCACGAGGCTGGGTGCATCCCATTTCAGACCTCCCTAACTTAGAAAAATTCCTAAGTAGGTACCGGGAATCGAACCCGGGCCTCTCGGGCAGCAGTCAGCTACGCTAACCACTAGACCGTTGTTGGACATACCAATACATTCGTAAAATAACACAACTGTAAATCATTTGCGAACGCGAATGGACCTTAGGACATTTTTGCTAGAAATATGCTATTTTCTAAATTCTTCCAGTTGACCACAATGTGAGCCCATTCTGGATTCCCTTCAGTAAATTGGCAGATTCTCCAACCAGAACTTTCGCCATTTTTGAGTCCTCCAATCTCCCAGTCTAAACCGTCGTGCAAAAACTAGTGAACATTTAGTGTAATATTTGTGTTTCCGTAACAAATTATTTCAAAACTGTGTATATATTGCAAGGAAGAGAAGAATTTAAGAGAATTATTCGCTATACTCAAAATGTTCTGTATTACTGTAATATAAATAAACATAATATTACCCAAAATTATTTGTTTCTTTTTATTATTAACGTATTAAGGGACAATGGGAGTGAGCTATTGGCCAAAAGTTGGTCCAAATCGAAGATTTATTTTTTTGCTGCAAATCATCGGGCGTCTACACAGTCAACATTCCTTCCGGCTCTACAGCCATTTAAAGACCTGCGCGTGTTCTTTTTCTTCCTGCCACACCCCTCATTACAGAAGCGTGGAATGAGATACACAACAGTACTATCAGGTGAAACGCAAGGACACGATAGTGAACGAAGAAAATGTCAATCATGCAGCAAAAAGGATGACTACATCTTTCCTCAAGCTGAAGAAAGACACTACTAACACTAGAGTGGGTGGTCGTGGCCACGGTAAGCTGAGCTAGAAACTATAGGACTAACCAACTACTACAGGCTGGTCAATATGTCATGAATGTTACATTTGCCATTACAGATCAACAGACCAGAACATCAGAAGTACCCACAGGGACAGACTCTTAGCGTTTCTATAATAGGAGCATAGATCTCGGCGAGACTCCGCACAGTCATTGCAAGGTGTCTGTTCAGTTTGATGATAGTATGGTTAAGAGAATTCTCCCTATCTACCAGAGACTACCTTGCACTGAACTACTGACACTCGTGGAGGGATACAAAATTCAAATGAAAGTGCCCACTCACTCATTTGGAAAAACTGTCCCATAGAAATTTTTAAGGAACGGCAAAAATTGGGGCATTAATTTGTGTTTCCGCTTAAAATATGGGCTGTTTCTTCTCAGAATCTGAGATACTGATTAGGGGTGAGGAATTTTCGGCAGGTGCTTCAAAGATCAGTAACACCCGGGATACGACTCGACTCTACGAGAGCAGGGTGACAGGCCACAAGCCGTTAAGGATGTGCAGGTGGCAAAAGTAACACAAAGGGATGTAGAGATACATAGCTGTAAATCAGGAAGTTTCTGTTATGTTAAGTGCACAATTCGCCGTTTCCCAGCATACTTTATTATAATATAGCGCTTTCTTAAGACTTCATTTTCACACATTCAAAATGTCCCATGTGTCTCAGTTATGGTTTAATTCAATTAAACTTTTCCGGAATGTGCACGAGTATCCATTGTGATGTTCAACTCTTAAATAATATTCGATGAGAAAAAATACATTTTAACACATATAATAATTAAAAAAAATCTATGAAAATAAATTTGAAGAGTAAATTGCGATAATATAAAAATTATAATCTTTAAAATGAATCATTTTTATTTTGTTCAAATTCAAACGACAGCAGCAACAAGAAACGAGATTGAAAAAGGGGGGGGGGGAAATGCTATAATAATATGATGTTCTTTAAAATGTAAGTATATAAGGTAACCGATCAGGGGTAACGTTTGAGACTTGCACTCAATTACTGTTGGACCGATTATCCTAACCTTGTTTTTTTTTTTTTTTTTTGTAGTTTTTCCTGGTTACTAGGCGAAACCTCCTATTTCTTATAATTTCATTCCGTTCGATCTGTGTGAATGCTTCAGAGCGAGGTGGGTTGTCGCGGTTTGGTGGTGGCTTGTATTTTGCATTTTGAAAGAGTTTCTGCACCGGCGACTGGAATGAAGGGGAGGGGTCTATCAGCGTCGCGTTATTCTATTTGGAAACATGTTAGGCATCCCCTTCAGGTTCGAGCAGTTCGGCCAACCGGGTTGGGACTAACCACATCCCTTCCTCCCGGATATGCCCCCTTTGGAACGCGTAGACATAGAGGGTCAACTTTGTTATCGAAATTATCCTTTTCCGACCCAGATCACAGGCAGATATTTGAGGGAAAAAAAAAAAAAAAAGGAAAAGGAAAAGTCACTGGTGGCATCTGGGATGAGGGAATGAAATGTAATTAACAATGATTTAAACTCACCTAATTTAAAATATTTAATTATTCAGCCTTACAATCTTATAATGAAAGACATTTATAACATTTTTATTGGTGTAATAAAAATAAAATCTTTAGCTAGATAAAACCAAAGCTTAAAAACAAAGTGCTAAGTAATCGAAATAATTTTTCTGGCACAAGAATTTATATCTATAATTAGTTCCATCTTTTACTACTTCTAGTTAACCGGCGTCTGGTGTATTTAATGTATTTGTTGCAAATATATAATTACATACGTAAGAGTTTGAGTATTAGTAGTAACATATGCGATTATCATCTGCAGATTTTCTGACTTCCGTTCTCTGCAATACCAGCTTGAACCCACACTAGCCTTTACATGTGCAGCGGTCCCGCGAAGGAAAAATCACCCATTATAGGTCTTTAAAGCAAAATATTTTATCTCAAGATGAAATAATATATACAAGTTACATAATTTGATCCATATAGTATCCGCACATATTAAACTTTTCTTAATGGTAAGTGATTTTGGTACGAAACAATATAAGGTGTTACGTCAATCATTCAATTATAAAAAAATACAAACGAACCACATTAGTATATTTTTAAAAATCGTAAGGGCGTTCATAATATCCCCAGATATTAAAACTGTGCACTTTTCTTTAATGGTTTGTGAAAAAGAAAAAATGCTGTGGCTTCATCAATGCCATGATATTCTCTTGTTGCATACACAGTACTTCTAACATATTTACAGTTATAACACTTATTCTATAAACGGTCGTAGCACTACATTTTATCACAAGTAATATCACGAGAGGGGCTGAGATTATCGATAAATTAATGAACGTGGTGAGGCAGACCTTCGAGTGATATTTACTAGGACTATCTCACGAATAAAATGAGAATTTAAATATAATTCCTCAAACCTTGGCTTGCAAAAGTGTAATAATTGTATATTTGTACTTAACCTTTTCGAGCAATCTTGCGACAGAAGAATGTCGATTGTCAGTAATGCCAATAGAGAAGAGCAAAATACGGGTTTAGTACTATTTCATGAATAGATTAAGAATAAAAGTGATATTTATGTATACTTGAAATTTGCGCACAGGATATTAACACTTGTTATACTTATGAAATGTGAGACTTGGACAAAAGTCGACTATTACAATCGCAACCGTTCGATTTTCTGATACCAACTGAGAAAAACAAGACAAAAAGATATACAATGTCTCTATTTTGCTTTGTATTCTGTGGTTTGGAATCCCTAATAATATCAATTTGCACATTTGATGCATCACCAAATCTCTTTGAGGAATTCTCCATTTTGCGTTATGGTTGTCGATTGTCCATAATTTTGTTGCTATCAATATCTCCCCACCGCCTCTGGCAAAAGTGGTCAGTGATGCGTGTTCAGCAATTATATAGCGGAGGTATAGAGTTGGCTACACTGACCACAAGACAAATACACGTCGCGTGATAAAACGGATTTGATAATTTTTTTCGATAATTTCACTCCGTAATCCAGCTGTGATTGATCAAAATTCGAACTTTTGTTTCGTTTCATTTGTCAATTTTGAGATGACGTCAGAAGAGTGAAATGGTAAATGTAACCTAGGCAACTGATGGATTTTGAGGGCTCAGGAAATCTAATTCTTCGCAAGTCACGAAATTGATTCTACTACTACTACTTGTATTTTCCTACTGACGTCTCTGCATAAACAAATGGAATCATTGAATACAAACCGAGAATATTAATACCATATTTTTAATAAATTAAAAGCATATCAGGCATCTGTATGCCATTAAATCTTAATATAATCATTTTTACCGAATGTAAGCATGCCGAAATATTTATAATCACGCTAACATTTAAGTTACTAGCGTGATGCTGATTAGCTATATTGTTGACAACGTCCGCTCTTGTGAACTAAAGCCTGCGAAAATTATCTCGTAGCACACTCAATTATAAAATTGGACGCTGAATCGAATTTATCTGCAATTATTCTCTTTTGGATAATGGGCTATTATATATATTAATTTTGCAGAACAGCACTCTTATTTCCTTACGATATCCTTCTCTGCTTCCTCTACTTGATAATCGAGTAATGGTTATCATATGGTAAAGCTGCTGTAAAGTGCGGAAATCACAATATACTCTTTTCAGAGCTCTATCATTAACGGCATTTATAAAACTAAGCTACTCCCATCAGCCCCATAACCTAATTTTTCATATCACAAACATTATTTAAAGTAGGAATTTAGGAGAAAAAGAAATAACAGTAATCTATAAAAATTTTTAAGCGTAATTCAGAAACCGCAAATATACAATTAAAACTACTGCAGATTAAAAAAAAAGCACGATTTACATACCAAAAGTAATGTAATTTTCTACGTAATTATCTTTTACTCCAATATTAATAAGTGAATTTCTCTCTCTCTCTCTCTCTCCCCCTCTCTCACACACGCCGCACGCACGCACGCACGCACGCACACACACACACACACAGGATGCCGAAAATGTATACACACTTGAAGCAAAGAAAAAAAAAACGGTGTTAACATAACAAAACTGAATTCACACAAACAGAAAATGAAAAGCACTGTTTTTGACTTTTACAGTTACAACAGTTGCTCAAAGTGTCCACCATCGGCATCGATACACTTCAGAGTACATTGAACTATTGATAGAGCAACGTTTGCGAGCGTTTCCTCAGCGAATGCAGCACTGCTGTTTCAATTTCTTCCCGAAGTGCTGCCAGTGTAGCTGGTTTTTTGCGGTATACAACATCCTTAACAGTTCCCCATAGATAGAAGTATAATGGAGTCAGATCCGGAGAACGCGGTGAAAACTCAATCTTTCTTCTATCCAGTGGCTTGGAAGACTGTCATCAAAGTATGCACGTACATCTAGATGGTAATGTGTAGGTGCACCATCCTGTTGGAAGTAAAACTCCTCATTTCCATAGAGTGTATGAATGGCAGGTAAGATGGATGTGCATACCATGTTCAGGTATCCTGGGCCAGTTACTGTTCCTTCAAAGAATGGTCCAATTATACCCCTAGATGACAACCCGCACCAAACATTAATCTCAGGTAAATGAAGAACCTATTCCAAAATAACATGTGGATTATTTGTACACCACTAGACACAGTTATGCCGGTTAACAGTTCCATTCAACTTAAATTGTGCCTCATTGGACCAAACAATTTCCCCTACGAAGGTCTCATCCTCTTGCACCACGTTCCGTAACCACTAACAGTGCTGCATTCTCAGATCAGGGTCATCTTCATTTATTGCATGCAAAAGTCTTGGGATGAAAACTTTAAACGTTGGCGGTTCTGTCCTGTACACACGTCTCCATTGCTTTTGAACTTCAACAACATTCTCAGTTTTCCAATCCACTTAAAGAAAAAGTGCATTTTCATTGCGGTTAACTTTGTAACTAACTAGTAATTTCAACATAGCGGAACAAAAACAGCAAATGTGTCGATTCAAGCTGTCATTATACATACTGTGTTTCTGGATGTCGTATTTTATTAAAAATAGTTACAAGTTTATTATTTAATTCAGAGCCACTTTCGTACTTAGATTACTTGTTATGACAACCATTAAGGCGAATTTGAACCTTCGCTTGTAGAACATAAATCGATGCAGATCGACGACTTCCGAAATGATTGAAAAAAATCCACGATATGTTGCTGACGATTACGGATGTTATGGGCATTTCTGGAGATTCGATGCATAATACTTTATACAACCATTTACTAATTAAAAAGCAATTGGCAAAGTGCATGCCTTATTTGCTAAAGACTTTTTTTGAGTAGTGTGTAACGCCTGTTTTACTACTGACGCACCACAGGCGGTGGACATTGGTGATACATGAAATGAAATGATAATTTTGGAAAGGATATTTTTTTTTAAGGAAGGAAATGTTCCAGGCCTAAGTTTAGGTACCTCCAGCATTTGCCAGTTATGAAGACTGAGGAAAACCTGGAAAAAAACCCAGTCAGGGAGGAGGGTCCTGGAGGGATTCGAACCGTAGACCTCCCGCGCACGAGTCCGTGCCTTAATGACCTGGGCCACCCGTGGCGATTGCTAAAGACTGACCAGATATAAAAACAAATTGTCAGTACTGCATAGAATTTTGAGCTGTTTAAGCAAAATACAAAATAGTTCTATTACGTATGTGACAGTCACACTAAAGCCCGGAAATGAAAGTACAGACGAAACTGGAGTTACAGCCGGAGAAATCTCTCTGCGGAAAGGCTGATGACGAGCGTTGTTTTAGTTTGCCATGGCGTAATTTTAATTCTTTTAGAAAAGAGCAAATTCATATGCAGAATGTCGTCATCCATCACGATAACGCGATTGCGACCTCAAAATTGAGGAATTAAATGTATAAAATCCACACTTATCTCCATTTCTATCCGAAATTGGTTTCCGGAAACTACTACCCGTTTCCCAACATGAAAAAATAGGTAGCAGGTAAGAAAGAATTAAATACTTACTTTGCAGAGATGAAGAAATATGAGTTTATGAATAGGAAAACCAACTAGAAAATGGCTGGAATAAGTTTATAGAAATGAAAGGAAATTATATTGAGAAATAAAACGTTTGATCTTTTCTATTTTTACGGAGTTATCCAAACAACCCTCGTGTTTAACAAAAAAACTTCAATTGTGATAAAATGTTGACAGAAATATGGATTTATCATCCTTGACCGCATTTAGTCTCCTATTCATTTTTTTTCTTTCATTTAGCTGTTTATTGTTATATATTATTTTATCGTTAATTTTAAATTATTCAACTCTCATTTAATGTTTTATTATACAGAACGCAAGGGAGTCTGTGCTATAAATGTTGTAATAGCATTTGGAAGCTATGCATTGTTTGGCCAGAATAAAACAAGTATTTTTGCGTTATGTTTCACTCGGTAATACAAAATCTCTCGGATTTCATACATTGCAATTATAATAATAAACAAAAATAGAACAAATAATGTCCTTTATAATTGTTTCATAGTTCAAACGCTTTGATTAAAATTCACCGAAATTTTTTAAGTGAATCATTTGGGCTTGCAGAATTAGATCTGATCTTAAGATTTATCTTAATATTGCTAATTTAGCGTTTTGCGATAGTTAAAAATGAAATACTAGTTATGCATTTATCGCAATAAAGTTATGCAAACCGAATATCTGCAAATGCTCCATTTTAAATTTACAAGTTAACCATGCAGAACATTTAACTAGCGTTACAGTTTCTGAAAATGATGTTAAATACTTTGCTGATTTTATTTTCTGCAAAACTATAGTCGCAAGAGTTTGCATATATGTATTTCTCCCACAAGGATGGCTCTATGCATTGCCATCACAGTTTTCTCCGCTATGTTAAATTTTGCCAACCGTTATATACTTTTACTATGTGCAACGGTGATGAAATTGTGCAAATAAAACAATAAATGAGTCGTTATATTCACTGAAAACACTGGTAAACTTAAGCCCAACCTATGGTTTACAATTTAATTTTGTTATGCTTGCTATTATCTCAAAAATTATTTTATGAGAATCCTAATAATTATTAATATTTTTAAGATTAGAATAAGTATTCGTTCATGTTTGCTTTAAGAAATTTGCTTTCATTCAGCAGTCCTTTAACCCTGAATCTTACGCTGCTGTCCGCTGTTGGTAACAACCGTGACGTCATCACCTTCACCACACTCCGATCGCATTTTTCTCCTTCTTGGTCCGATGTATGCTGTAAAAGTTTTCGTATCTTTTGCAAGTTGCAAACTATTGGTCGTATAGAAAGTTTTACCGTAAATACTACTATGAGAGTAGAAATAAAAATAGAATATTAACGTCTTCTAATTGATAAAAAAAAAATGTTTGGGGTATATGAAAAATCATTTTAATGTTTCAGATATCTGCTCATTAAAGTTATTCCTCTTAATTCAAATGTCTTTAGTTGATTTGTCTATCTTTCACACATTCCCCTTTATTGCCGCAGAGTAACATTTGGGAAAAAAAGAAAAAAAAAATCTTTCTTTACAAATGTAAAAAATGGCCGTAAAATACACATAGCTTATTTATGTTCCATATTTTCAGACTCCATTTATGGGGTAGAAAGTTTTACTTTCACAGCACCTCATATATCGTTTTATTAAAATTCATTTTTCACGCCCCGAATGTGGAAAGTTACCTTTAGCATTATTTTTTCAAATAATATACTATTGTCTTTTATGTATATATTGTATAGTTAATAATTGCATGACTTAAAATCCATGCTTCTATTATTTTTCATTAAAAAACCGTTGAACTCTTAGAAATATAACTGTGTATCCACCTCAATTGATATGTGTTCATTATAAACATATTCATTTGCTTTTCTACCCTCATACTCTAGCAGCGGTTGGTTCCATAATTGACAGAGGCAAGCTCCCTGAATGTTAGCCAATATTATCTAGATATAAGGTCGCATAAAACAGCAGTGACGTCACACCTATAGGGCGATCTCTGTCCTGTACACGATAAATATCGTAAAATAACCTCATATATCTGTTCACTACCGGATATATTATGCTGGTGCAAGATTTTGCCTAACATATTGTAAATGTAGTGTAACTATAGAGTTTAAGTGCTTCAAGAGAAAGCACATCTCTTTAAGAATGTGTTACGATGCAGAAATAGCTCTTTGTAATCGCTAAACAGGAGTTCACAGTCACGAATAAATCAGTAGTAATAGAAGCTATAAGATCAGATATTTCACAATAAACTATAGAACATGAGCAATATAATAGCATTGAACTTTCGATTTTACTGTTCAGGCATCACAGGCGGTGGGTATTGGTGATACGTGAGATGAAATTATAAATTGGGAAATTATTTTTTATTACAGGAAGGAAACGCTACAGACCATATTTTTTAGGTACCTTGCCGGCATTTGCCATTTGTCGGTCCTGGTGGTGTAGTGGTAACCATACTTGCCTTCTAAACCCAAGGTCGCGGGTTCGAACCCGGCCAGGATCGATGGATGGCTTCCTTTGGAAGGGAAGTAAAGCCGTGGGTCCCGTGTCGTACATTTACGGCACGATAAAGAACCTCAAGCCTGAAAAAAGAGGCCTCTGAGCAAAATTTGTCGGCCGTTTCACGCCCTAAATAGAATGGGACGCTGATAACCTCCGATGTTAAAGAGCGTCCTTAAATAAACAAATCAATCAATCAATCAATCAATCATTTGCCATTTATGAGGACTGGCAAAAAGCTGGGAAAACCTCAGTCAGGAAGGAAGGTACTTGAGGGAACCGAACACCAGACCTCCCACTCACGAACCCGTCTCTAACGATCTTGCCCTACTAGAGTGTCGTTAGGACTGACACACACAGCTGAATTCAATCATTTTGTTTTCCCACTGCCCTACCTGGTCATTGACCTTTTCAGAAATTTACCTAACCTTGCCTGCTAGCAAAGCCCAGCATGACCTCTCCCTCTGTTCGATCTCGTAAAGGAGTGCGGTGGATACATTTCCCTCCATTCTTCAGTACCTGTACATTCAGCAAATGATTCCCCTCCCCAAGGATGGGGCAAGTTCTCAGCCGTGCATGTTCCTGTCTAGTGAGTTTGGCCAGTAGCTCAAGACACGTCAGTAATTAAGTAGGTTGTGCATTATGTTGTATGGACAACTTACGTTGTGTATATTTTTATTTTATATGTAACAATGAGTAATAAGCTCAATGCCATAGAAAAACATACACCAAACCATCACCATTTATACAATTATGTAATAAGAATGTCATGCAGTTTTATAAGGAAAAAACTGCAACATATTTAGAAAATATTGACAGTGTAATATCCAGCACAGTATGAGTTAAACTGTGCTGGAATTAAAATATTTAGCTCATCCTTACTATAGATGGTGCGAGTATTTAACTTTTTGGAAATAAAGAATCAGACTTGAAAAATTCGCGTCATGGTGCAATTCCAATCACTCATCTTCAGCCTTCCGGGCCGACGCTCTAGCAACTGAGCTACCGTATCCTCCTACAAGCACCGAACCGCGATCCTCTCTGATCTGATTCTATACACTCCGAAGACCTGCCTAATTCCCTGACTCTTCATTTCCAATTTATGTCCTACACATGGCTAGTGTGAAAGAACATTCTTATATACAATTTAATTATTTCTTTATTATTATTATTATTATTATTATTATTATTGCTAAAGTAAAATTATATGTCGACTCGGTGGTCTAGATCGTAGACCTAAGGTCGCGGATTCAATCGTCTGTAAAAGTCCAAAGTATGGCTTCCTTTGGAAGGAAAGTAAAGCCGTGGGAACCTCAAGCCTGAAAAAAGAGGCCTCTGAGCAAATTTATCGGCCGTTTCACTCTCTGAATTGAATGAGATGCTGATGATCTGAGATTTTAAAAAGCGTCCATAAATTAACCAAATCAACAAAGGTAAAAATAACAGCATTATCCTTCTCCCAATAATAGGTCAAGCAGGTTAGGTTTAATTGATTAGTGGTATTATGTTGATTATTTGTAATGGCATCGTATTCTTTAGCTATCCTAATTATAATAATACCACCGATCTACAGTTTGAAATACACTTGAACACCATTATACAAGATGAATTAGGACTTCTGAGAAATTGGAGCAGAGAAAGATTTCATAATGGGGAACAGTATTTGTTAAACAATCCATGTTTTTCGATGCCGTTTAGAAGTCATACAAAATTGAAGGAGACACAGAGGTTAGCAGCATTAAACAATTATGCAAGTACTCTTGGGACAGATTACAGAAGGAGCTCAAAATGTACTGAACATGATTGCATTCATTATGCGGCGGTAACAGAATCTTCTGGTCTCTTGCAAATATTTCGGATCTGTGCTGCATTAAACAAAAGAAGTGAACATTCGCTCAGTCACCTGATGTCTTATGTCAAATAGGACACTCCACAAAACCCCAAAGAAAAAAATGTTGGGCCTCTAATTTCAGTAACCTTTTCCTCTAGTCTCTCTGTAGCACACTATCAATTCGGACAAAGCAGAGACGTCCATTCTCAACAAATGCTTGTACTCAATTGCACACAGAGGTACATAGTGAGGACAAAGTAGCGTCAAGAGGTTTAACGTTGGAACTAGTACATATCGTCATAGAACGCGTCAGAGAGAACATTGGTTATCTCATAATAAACATTTCTCATCATGACATTTATTTCTCCTCCGAATTTGTCGCAAAGATCCTGATTCCTCCTGCTTGAATATCGAAGGCTGCTCAGCAAAATAAATAAATAAAAAAGTTCATAATACTATAAGGCTAAATTTCTCGCACTAAATTTAGCTTTACAATAATTTGTTAGCTTAAGGCGTAATATACGCGTGGTGCTAGATTCATTGTGGTGTCACTTCCGGTTCCATCCTGCGAGAGGAAGAATGAAAGTTGAGACATGCTCCCTTATAACTAAATGACGAACAATGTTCTGTTCTTAAATTCTGCTTTCGTCTCAACAAATTTTCGGAAACCTAAGAAATGTTACAGGAGATCTATGAAGGGTTTATTATTCCCTATCGCACAGCCCAAAGATGTTAAAAGTTTAATGAGGGGAGACAATTTCAAAGGAAAGTAGATCCAGCCTTCCAGTCCGGGCCCTAACGGAAGAAAACATAAACACTGTTGCTGTCATTGTGAGAGGCGATCGCCCAATAACATTAAGAACACTCAGAAATCCTGAGTGCCATCCCCACATTGGTAACTGAAAAGATGCACATGAGAGGTGTTTGTGCATGGTGGTTCCAAGATTGCTGATTCCTGAACAAAAGGACTTTCGCGCGCAGGTTTGCATGAAGTTGATGATGTTACAAAAACATGCGGTAATTCTTTCAACAGTAATCACTGCTGATCAAATTTAGCTGTATCATTTCGATCTAGAGAGTAAACAGCAAAGCTCTGTGTGCCAATCTCTATCATAGCCAACATAAAAAATAAAAACAAAGCAGTTGCTTCTGCTGGGAAAATTATGGTAATATATTTCGATATTGAGCAATGATTTACCAGAATTTCGTAACTAAACACATGACAGTAACAGGGAAATACTATTGAAATAAACTGAAAACTTTGCACATGCTAAAGGCCTCATTTCCGTCCAACAAGCTGAATGATAATGCCTGGCCGCACATCGCAAAAGTTGTTGCTTAATGTCTAAAAAAAAAAAAAAAACAATGTAAAGTGTAAACCTCCCCCTCTTCGCCCTTCTGTACATATTTATCACCCGAGTGACTTTTTCGTCTCCCCAAATTGAAGAAATTGAAGAAATGCGAGGCATTTTCACGACCGTAATGAAGGCTGCGGAGGCAATTCTGAAGGATCTGTCAAAAATGGTTTCCAGCATGCTTTTGAAGATTGGCAGAAACGTTGGGACAGGTGCCCAACGGGGACTACTTTGAGTAAAATCGTCAAAATGACGGGGATGAATAAAGTATGTCATTCTTTATTGCACAGCTATGGTAATATTAAAACACTGGCACTATTGATTACAGCACATAATAATAGAAGCAAAAAACTATTTGTAACTGCATGTAATTCTTTCCCCGATGGTGATGACATAAAACAAAATACCCAGAGCACTTGTGAGGCCTTATATCTAGGTGTTTTATTTTTTTAATAGTGTTTAACGCCCGTTTTTACTGCAGAGGCACCACAGGTGGTGAACACTAGTGATACATGAAATGAAATGATATATTGACAAAGGGTTTATTTTTAAAGAAGGAAGCGTTCCAGGCCTAAGTTTAGGGTACCTTCCTGGCATTTGCCGTTTATAAGGACTGAGGAAAATCTTGGAAAACCTCATTCAGAGAGGACGGTCCTGGCGGGATTCCGACCCCAGGCCTCCCGCTCACGAGTCTGCACCTTAACGACTTGTGGCAGTATTTAGGTAGTGTTGATTTAGCAGATACTTGCTAAGTTTCTATATGAATAAAGCAGCTATTTTTATATCTGGATAAGTCGGTCCTGGTGGTGTAGTGGTTACCATACTTGCCTTCTACACCCAAGATCGCGGGTTCGAACCCGGCCAGGACCGGTGGATTTTTTTCGGGCGTAAAAATCGTAAGTATGGCTTCCTTCGGAAGGGAAGTAAAGCCGTGGGTCCCGTGTCGTACATTTACGGCACGATAAAGAACCTCAAGCCTGAAAGAAGAGGCATCTGAGCAAAATTTGTCGGCCGTTTCACGTACTGAGTTGAATGGGACGCTGATGACCTGAGCTGTTAAAGAGCGTCCATAAATAAATCAATAAAAAAAATCTGGTTAAATTAAAAGAAATGAATGCAAACCCCGGAAAATATTAATATAAATGTCCGTCAGTAGCTCTCTTTTTTCACTTTTTTCTGTTTACCCCATTTAATAATCAATACGTGGTCATTTCTACCTGTATATCGATTTGATGGATTAAAAAGTTGCTAATTACAGTAAAGAATAATGATCGTATGCAATCTATAATCAAAACCAGTCGTGGTATATTCGTTACCAGGAAGACAAACACGGAAAGAAATAAAGTCACTTTAAGGAACAGAAAACGAATAGCAGAAATATTGTCAGAACGACGCTATGAGTAAAGAAAACAACAGAATAAAGAAATGTGAATATAAGAATGAAAAGGCCCCAGGAAGAAGTGAGTTGAATAAATAAAATACCTCTCACGCACCTGCCATATTAAAATTTCAGGAAGCATCTTTTCTCATTTTGTCGACTTCGCACGAAAGAAAACTTGAATATTTGAAAATCGATTGTGATGGGATTTCTTTCTAAAAAGACTGGAATATTGCTAATAATGCTTTTTATTCATTCTGCGGAGAGGTACTTTAATGTACATAATTAAACTAAAAGGTGGGTTTAGGATATACTTCGCTTTTGTTTGTTTTATTTCTCTATTCAGCAGAATGGGAGGGGGGAATTATACAAATTTTGATTCAGATGTTATATTAGATAAAAACGGAAATCTTTTGAATAAGCGTTATAATAAGCCTAAACGTTCTCTGCTTAACAATGTAAGATGACTTATGTATTATTTTTATTATTATCAATATAATCTTCCTTATAGTTAGTATATTTATTCCTGCGATGCTCCAATGCCATTATCGTATCTGTGGAGTGGTTTTCCGGTAGGTCTGCGAAACATTTCTTAATGCTACAATAGTCTCTTCAGTTTACGGAAACTGCCTACCAGAGCGGAACAATTTTGGAAACGGATGTAACTGAAGCACCAAATCTGGGGAGTATGGTGAATGTTCCAACAATTTATGCTTTATAATTTGTGAGCAGATACACTCTCGTAAACAGGGTCTTTTCTCACGAATATTTTCATCTAGTTTGTGTAAAATATTGGACAGTATCTACGGTTATGGATTTATATTTCAAGTAATGAAATTTGTACTATTTCCTTAATCATCTTAAGTCTTTTTTATTTTTGATTTCCTGTAGTTCATTGTATGTTATGTACTGTTACTATAATCATCTAATATTTCTCAGATAATTTTCTACATAGCTCGTAAATGTTTATTTCTTCTTTGCCAATTAACATTCCTTCGTTTTCTGTAAAATGCACCACGTATTCTATTATACCCAGGAAGGGCGCCTCTGTACACCATTTTTTTACCCCATCCATTGTTTTCAGAAACTTCAACTGTTACGTAGTATTATAGGCAGGAACATGGGCATTTCTTCGCGTCAGTAACCCCAACAATCTTTAAAAGTAACTCTTGGGTTAGGGTTAAATTTTACTAGCATCCTGTAATAAGGGGTATCTGCTTAGGTTAGGTGTTCGCTAAGTCTGCTATAACAAATCTTCCTTAAGTTACATTGAACCACTATTTCAACTGTCGTGCCATTTAGTGCATTCCTTGACGTTGGCAACGACAGTGACGTCACCACCATCCTCACTATTCAAATGCAGTTTTCCCTTACTGCTGCCGAACTTTTCTATAAATCAAATCGCTTTTTTGGAGTTAGAGGTGAATTAATAGTTTCTGACATGTTCACATCTCCTAATGACCTGCGATTTGTCAACGGCTTCTGCCACCATTGCTCAATGAATTCTACTATCGTTGGATTTTTTTTTAACATCCTTCATCTTTATCTTTATCTTTAAAGCGGGTATGAGCAAGTTTAAACTCAGAAGCTAATGTGTAGCCGTTGAGATTAAAGCGGAATTCTCATAAATGTTCAAGTTTCTAATTTGTGTTTGCTTTGGCGTAAATCATTTTTTACAAATACTTTTATCATTGCACGATACTCAATTTTATCCAATTTACGCATTACCCACAAGGCGGCTGCTTTAGAAAGCTGTATTAAATAAAATATTTGAAGCAACGGATTAAAATATCAAATGAATATTTAGGACAGACATTCCAAAGAGAAAATCCATAATCCATCTACTGTCGAAATTAAGAACTTTTCAGGCAGCT
This sequence comes from Metallyticus violacea, assembly GCA_030762175.1. NCBI lineage: Eukaryota > Metazoa > Arthropoda > Insecta > Mantodea > Metallyticidae > Metallyticus > Metallyticus violacea. Next base: position 54,796,062 of record CM060830.1, on the reverse strand, counting down.
TTCGTATATTGCGATACAAGTGCGGCTAATACAGTGTTACCAAATTTTGCACGATGCTTAACCATATATATATATATATATATATAATGTATATATAATGTAACTAAAATATAATATATAATGTAACTAAAATAAAATAGCTAGAAAAGCAGAAAAGGATAAAACACTAACAAGTGACTTGTCTTCCTGCCATTGAATCTCAAACAGTTTAAAATATAGCGATTACGAATCTAGGACTTTTTCTTATCCTTTTCTGTTTTTCTAGTTATTGTTATTTCAATTACATTGTTAACAATGTTACATTATATATATTAATTATAAAAGCAGAAAAGAATAAAACACTAAGAGAAAATCACACTTGAAATCGCTATATTTCGAAATACTGGAGTTCCTCTTTGGCAAGAAGATAAGTCACCATAGTCATAGAAGAACTCCAGTATTTAGAAATATATAACGATTTCAAGTGTGACTTTCTCTTAGTGTTTTATCCTTTTCTGCTTTTATAATTACTGTTAATTTGTTACATTGTTAATAGTTTATTTTTCTTTTTATTTTATATATATTGCTTTTAATTTTGAATATTCCATAATGGTTGGTTGAATATCAATTTGTTTTATAAATAAAATTACTGTTATAAGAAACTATTGCTTGTCATTACTAAGGCTAGTGCATATTCTGTTTTTATTTAAACCACAGTATATAAAACGACCTGTGTCGGCACCTTTGATGTTGTTGCTCCTCATTTCGACTTCGAGTTGGGTGTACTTTTCAATGTATTCATCCGCAGCTAAAATGCGTATTTAATGAACAGCTGTAAAACGTAGAAGTTCAGATTCATTTGTTAATACATTAATGTAATGAAAATGTACAGTTTCTTTACAAAATGGATAAACACAATCCAGCATTTATCACTGAAACAAAAGGTAATTGTATAAAATATCACATTAATTAAGATGCGTAAATCTTATTTTTGTAAATCTGGTTTTCCATTTGGATTGTTTATGAATGACGGTCAAGTATTTTTAAGCATTAATTTATTTTTCTCCTAAATTCCGACATTATGTTAAGCCGAAAAAGTGTAGCAACGTTTTTTTTAAATATTTAAATATAATATTCTGATATTATATTTTGATATTAAAATTTAAGCAGCTGGAGTGCGCAGGTTGATTTTATAATTACGTAAGTGACAGAAGAATGAAAAATGCATATTGTAACGGGTCATCGACAAGTTCCTCCGCACTCGGGAGTATCTTGATACTCCTATATTTCTGAAATTCCTTCCTTTCTTCGAAACCGATTTTTAGCAGGTAATCCGCCCACCTTAGCTAAGGTTTAGACTTTGGAGTGTGTGCTTGCTTTGGTGGTTAAGTGAACAAAACAATTAAAGCGCCCAGTACTGCAACCTGCATTCGGTTTCCTAGTAAAATTTTGGCTACATAATGACTGTGGAGGGACTTGTTGATGACTGTTTATTTTCCACGATTTACAGCATTTTGACTATATGATAATCAATAATCTAGCAGGGGGTTAAAGAAATATCGCAAAAGGATGTGTTCTGCAAAATTACATATAAAATAAACCATTATGAAGGAGTGAATTTCATTGCTCAAATGCCAACTGGAGTTGTTAATGTTTCTGTATTCATTTTCTTAGCAGCATTTTGCCACATATGAACAGCCTAACTAACTTGAAACAATAACGAAGAAAGGATCACATGATTTGTTTTAGAACTAGTGTTAATTATTATTCGGTGAAATCTTTCCAGTATTTTTCCGAAGAATTCAATTCAATGTAAAATGTCTATTGCTGTCGTAACCTGTGCAAGTGCGAAACGAGAAATTTATCATAGGTTTTAATTCACTAGAGCGGGTAGTACCAACATAATAGCCAACTGCCACCAACCAGGTGATTTAGCCTCCATAGTAAAATAGTTGGAAATCCTTACATTCGGTAATAATACACATAACCGGATAACTGTTAAATTTATTAAACTTAGCAGTAAATGTTCACGGTATGTATTCACTAAAAAGGTGCAATCGCTGCAGTTTAAACATAAATGAATAACTTAAATCTTAAAATATCGCTAATACTGTTGCAGTAACATTTAATAAAAACTAAATTATATAATTACGTTCAATTATTCTAAATGAAGTTGTAATTTCACATCACTGGTATTCTTTTGTTTATATAGCAACCAAGCGGTACTGTGGCATAGTCAACTTAAGAAGCAAGAAAACAGCGTCGGTAAGTATATGGGGGGGGGGAGAACGATCACAATAGCATATGTTCATACAAGCGTGGAAAGTACACAATACTTAATATGAGGAAATGTTTGAAAAAACGAGCGAAGATTTTTTTATTTTATTTTACGACATTTGTTATTCTTTTAACGCTTTTGTATAGAATACTATTTTTTTGGATGTACACCATTTAAACGCATTTGTTTTTAATTTTAAATATTGCATACACTCATAAATGTAATGTTCTCTTGTAAGAGAGTATTGAATGTCATTGTCACGGCAATATAGAGTTGTGTTGTTTCAGTTAGAGACTAAAATTGAGTTCGTGGATAAAATTTTGCAGTTTTTTCTAAATTCTGAAGATATAGGAGCTTCATCATCTTCAGAAATAAATAAATAAGAATATCTTAAAAAGTATGGAACATACTATATCGGTAATTATACGCATTGTAATATTAGATCACTTTTTTTCTAAATAAAGTCTTCATTAGGTTGCGCTTACTGCATATTGTAGTTAAGTAATTATTACAGCATTGAATTCTCTTTTGTTTCTATAGCAATCAAGCAGCATGGTAAGTAAAGAAAAAAGAAGACAGTCCAGAAAAACAAAACACAAACACACAGGCGTTAAATGCTCGTTAGAAAGTTATGGGGTACATAGAAACAGTAACAACGAAAATAGGCATAATTCACATGATATTTCGGATAGCTAAGTATAACATTCAACACAGTGTGCAGATCGTCTCTTGAATTATTCATCTGTATACTGTGAAGAATATTTACCATTGTGGTGCTTATTTTTGTTATTAACATTTTTACACGAACTTCACAACTTTTCAACGAACCTTATATATACATATATAAAGAATTTACAGGAAGTAAATTTTATAAATAAATAAGGATCAATACTCGCTTTCGTGAGGAATTTATTAGGAAGTTCTTTGAGCAATTGCCTTCTTCCAGAACTGCATTTCGCGATGTTGGAAATAAATTAGATACTACTAGGTCAGTGCAAAACAAGAAAAATACACGAAGACAAACAGTTTTAACAGAAGACAAAACTGACGCAAATCTTGAATGTTTGTCGACAAAATCACTACCGAAACAATTTGGGGTTTCAGCGTCTTCCGCACGTACAAAAAAAAATAATTTCAAACCTTACAAGGTACACGTGTCCATTGTCTACAACAAAGTGCTCCCGTAGAACATGTGCGTTAATGTGAGTGGTTTCTTACATCAGTGACTAAAACTCACTCACTCTCACAGTTTATGGTTTTTTTCAAATGAGGAGTGGTCGCACGAACGATTACACCACTCTCCATTGGTATTCTAAAAATCCATGTTGTATATAAGAAATCCCTCTTTATGATAGCAAAATTGGAGTTGGTAAGCGATGAGCTCAAGATGCTTAAGGCGCAGCCGGCTGTGGCATGTCCAGCTGCCGAGATGCAAAAACCCAAATGAGCGGTAAGAACATATTCTGGATGATGCGTATATAATTTTTTTTTAAAAAAAACGCAAAATATGAAAAGATTGCCAATACTAACTGAAGAAAGCTTATATATGACTCAATTGAATTCTGAGAAATTAGATAAAATAACTATTGAGATCTTACGGTGCATAAAGCAAATTGGCTTTTATTTATATTCTGGTCCCTTTTACATTTTCCGCTATTGTTCTTATATTCCAGAAAAGTTTCAAGAGTATCAAATTGCAAAAAATAATGAATCTTGCCAAGTATCTTCTCTTTGTAGCGTTGCTGCAAAGACATTTTTTCACTTGTTTTAAAATTACTTCAAAATTCAAAGGAACATACAAACAATATTAATGAAGTTAAAGAGAAAAAAAAATGAATGCTGTGAAATGGTTGTCTTACGCTCGCATTTGTTTATTGCCATTATCTTGTTGATTAAGGCATGAATGATTTTTAAGTGTCGCTACAAAATTTCGAAGTTAGAAGCCATTAAATAACACAGTTGGTGTAAAGTCATTATAAAACAGATCTGAGAAAATTTAGGAGACGTAACGATTTAAGAAAATAGCCATATTGTAATTGCAATTTGGAGGCTTGATTAGAAGGTTTCGTGAGACTGTTTCGGTTGATAATAAGGTAAATTCGTGCAGACAAAAGTGATTAATGATTTCATTTCTGCTGAAATAGGGAAACACTGTTTTCGTTACAAAATGTGGCACAAGAGGGAATACAATGAGAATGATTATACTAGGTGATTTTTCCTTTCCTCCAGCTCTAACGTCCTGTTGGCAGCAGTTGACCGAACTCTGCACTTATCGTCTCGTTCCCTGGCTTGAAAGCTCGCCGGGGAGTGCAGCATGAATTTAACTCTGTAAACGCGCGGACGTGTTACTGTCACTGTATTAAATATTCATTACGCCGCGTAATGCAGTATATTAATTGCGTTAATACCGCTCAATTCATAAAGAATATTTATTCACGATTCATACGGGCATACAAAATCCATTTATGTTGTACGGTAATTGTTTCAAGAGAGATTCCCATTCACAGATTGGTAAATAAATTTCGGGAAGTACTCTTGATAAAAAGTGTGCATAGCCACGTACAGTACGCCCAGAAGAAACGTTAAGATGACAATCGACATGCTCTGGAACTTTCCCCAATAACCAATTCGAAGTCTTTCTCTGCAAATTAGAATTTCCTATCCCTCTGTTCAAACGGCTACAAAGCTACTGCAGTTAAATATGTATAAAATTACTATTATGCAAGAACCGGGTGACCCTGCAATCAGAAATGTATTCTGAATAGTGTGCACGAGGAGAAATTGACCCTGATCGAATTTTCTTTACGGATGAATCCTGTTCCATCTAAGTGAGTAAGTTAATTCACAAAACATACGACACTGGAATCAAGAAAAACCTAACTGCTTCGCGAGGAACCCCTGCATGATCAAAAGATAGAAATGTGTGCGGCATTAATAACGAGAGCATAATAATCGCTATTTTTTAAAAAAATAAACAATTAATAGTGATAATTATGTACAGAATATTTTGCAACTATTTTTCCGTGAATTAACTGTGCGAAAACAAATTGGCGACTTTCCAACGGTACCTACCACCCAGTCTCCTTGCATGCAATTCATGAAATATTCGACGATAGAATCATCACTAACAATATATGACCCCTTCGGTCCCCCGATGTAACGCCTTGCGATTGTTTCCTAGGAGAGGGAAGGCATTTAAGGAAAAGGTGTACAAGACAAATGCACACGCATTAAATGAACTGAAAAAATAACACTCGGGAGGGAATTTCTTCCATTTCTCAGAGGAAACTGCAAGGGCTAATGGTAATGGTTAATTTCATAAGTCAATATCAGAAATATATGGAAAATGAAAGAAGGCAGTTCCTTCATCTTCTCGCTTGATACACTTGTATCTTTTAAACGTTTAAATGTCAGTAATAACTTACACGACTATCAAAGCTGCGGCTTTTCTGGTTCCTGCTCCCCGAGGTACCAGCTTAAACCGTCCTACCAGCCGTTACGTGTAGGGAAACATCACCCATTAGTATGTGTTGAACTCTGGTAATATCTACATATGTATGATTCAGGCACTGGCAAGCATATACGTATTGTACTGTAGGACATCAAATGACACTCTTTAACACAACTCATTATGGACAGAAATCAAGTGAATATAAGTCATTTCCCACATATTTTCAGATAATCTTATTAACATTTGTTCATATATTCACAATTTACTTTTTTAATGTGTATTTTAAGTTATCTTCTACACTTTAAGTGTTTTTCGAGGTTTTATTTTACATTCGTCAGTAAATTTACTCAAAATCAACGAAAATCAAAATAATATAAAGTATTTCATTTCTTTGTCATGTACTGAATTTTTGTTATTCTTTAGCTGCATTGTTAGCACCCAGCTGCAAGGAGAAGAGACCCTTCCTGCTTTGATGCTGTTCCGACTGGCAAACGTGTTTCAGAAACAGTAGATCTGAAATTCGATGTGTTTTAAGTATCACGTACAAGACCAAAACATAAGTAGTTGTGTTCTGAGTATGGTTATTTTCAAACGACTGTATTGTATATAAAAAAATTAACGATAGTTCCGTATGGAGATTTTGCAAAGCGATGTTAATAACCGTTCAACTGGGCGTTAGACATAGGATGAAAATGTATAGTTTAACGTTATTATAAACGTGACGAGGTAGAAATTCCCCAAGAAAACTGCTGTAAAAAGTAGTTCACTTTTGTTGTAAACTTACATGGGACGAACAGATCGATAGTGTTACAAGGATGGCATTTTTAATGATAATAATACAAAATAGACAGTACTAAATCAAAGGAAATAGCTTATTTATCATTAATTCGGCCGTTAATGAAATATAAAGAACATTTTTGGAAGCCATACAGCATAAATAAAATAAATATCCCAAGTATATAGTAAAAGTTAAAAAATAACTTGGGGATGAAATAGTAAAAGAATTTGGATGGAAATGACAAGCTGAGAGGCGCAAAATAAGCGAGGATAACATCAATATACAAAGCATATACAAAACACAGTGCATGGAGGGATATTACAACTAGATCAGAAAAACAAACATGCTACTAATATGGTAGGAACGATCATAGTTTCAAAATTAAATGCAGGCAACAAAGAATGGGTGTAGGGGAATTATCTTTCGTAAATTAAACCATTAAGGACTGATACGATTTACCTGTTGTTGTCTTTGAGGGTCGTCCTTCTCTGTTATGATTTAAAAGTAATTTAAAAATGTATGTGTAGGAGATTTCATTGATATAAATATAAATGTAACGTGATGATTTTTTAAATTTAAGTTTTTCTTGTATTTCTTACTTAAACCTTTATTGGATGATTTTGATTAGTTTCATTTAATTTGTAAATATAGTATATCAGGCTAATATCACAATATATAACCTAATTTCATATATCACCGTCTCTAGGCCCACTGACAGTAATAATATACGTTATCGAACCTTATTTTTGCACAGATAGGTAGCCTATCTGAATAAATGTATCTCTGTGTACAGGACGGAAATTAAGATTTGACTTATACAGTATTATTTAAACAAGAGTTTCGTCATAGTTTCCAGCTACGAAGGACGAAGTTGAAAATTACAGCGTAACGGAATGTGAAGACAGTTTGCATTACGTTTCCATAAATATGTCATTATGGAATATTTTCGTATGAAAGTTATTAATCTGGCAAATAAATTTCGAGTAACAGGGTGCAAAGAAAGAAAGAAAGAAACAAGAAAGAAAGAAAGAAAGAAAGAAAAGAAAGAGAGAAAGAAAGAAAGAAAGAAAGAAAGAAAGAAAGAAAGAAAGAAAGAAAGAAAGGGAAGTGTCAGAAGGTCAACAAAGATGACAGATGATGCTGTTAGAGATGCTAGACTAAGGGTGTGGCAAAATTCTAGTAAGTCAGTCACGAACAATTCTCAGGAAGAAAGTAGAGATGTCCCCATTCAACGCAGTTCATGAGCTTTAACCTTTAACGGCGAAACTCTAGTACTGTCATTAGTTTCAACAGACGAGACCCTTAATATGACTTTATACACATCAAGTTTGGTTTCACTCTCTGGATGTGTGAATAATCAAACTTTTCCGATATGGATATAGAAAATCCGCATGAGTTTGTTGAGACATCATTGAATCCTTTGAAAATTGGAGTCTGGGCTGTCGCGACACAATATTTTACGATCAAACTGTAGGTGTTAAGATGTACAAAGAAGAAATTCTGAACAAATTCCTAGAAGACATCCATGAAGATGAGTTGCAAGAAGGATATTTCCAACAAGATGGTGCTACTACACATACCGTAAATTCTGTAATAGCATTCTTATGGCAATAGGTTAATAAGCGCTGGATTATGGGTCCCATAATCGCCCGATTAGAGAATTTTGGGCCACTTTTATGGGGCTAATAAAATTGCTGTTTATGCTAAATCCGAAAACTACAGAAGAAATGAAGAAGTACATTCAATAAGCAATACGTTACATTTAAGAGGAAAGAATTAACAATATTTTTTATTATATACATAAAAGAATTAAAGATGCATTGAAATGCACTGCAACCATTTTTAACAATTTATTTTAAAAATTCAGAGTATGTTTGTATTTAAACTTACACGAATCTCTTTCTTGAATGCTAATATAGTGTAAATTGCACAATAAATATGTCGGTTTGGGTAGTTCATTTCGTGACAAAATTGTCCTTTTTTTAATACTGGCTTCTATGTATTGAATGAAATAAAAACTTTATAAAATTATCCAAATATATTCGAGTAACGTAAACGTAAATGAATATACTATTTTCCTTTACTCCCATTTTGTTTACAATTTGTACTAGTAACATTAACAATTAGTGTTTCTGGGTTCTAAAGTTATAAGCAAGTTTGTTTTAAAACTTTTAATAAAAATAAAGGTGTGTATAAAACTTAAAGACTACAAATATATTTCAAATAAAATTATACTATGGAATATTTGGACAATTAAATTTTTGTAAGGTAACAAATACGCCATATTGTTGCGTATCTTTCCTTTCAACAGCTCTCTGAATCAAAAGGTGTAATTTCTTCCCTTTATTATCGTGTGAAAGGATTCGTGACCAAGTCTCTTGAAACAAATAAAAACATCTCTACAGCGTACCTGTTGGACTTGGTGTGAGCGACATCATCACACTGTGAACTTCTTGTGGCGAGAAGTGGTACTTCTTGAGAAAGTTGAGCTTCGGCCCGCGAGATCTGTCCAGCTTCTCTACAGCGCTCTTTACGGAGCGGATGTAATCGCGGACGCCGAAGTTGGTGTAAGGAACGATGAGCCCAATGGTGAGGTTAACCTGGGGTCTGTGCTTGCGTTCCGAAACCTGGTGTGGCCGATGATGCGAGGAGCCCCATGCCGACATCTTGGAAGAGGAGTTGGTGCTGACGCCGGCCCGGTACGGCCGGGACGTGGTTACCATGGCAACCGAGAGCGTCAGTAGTGCCAGCAAAGGAAGAAATAATGCGGCACTCCTCCCCATAGTCTCGTTGTCAGCTCCCAGAAATCTGGTGCCCAGCATTAATTTGCTGCCCCGCATTAATTGGCTGCAATGACCAGATCGGCTAGCTGAAAATGTTAGTTGATTTGATCAAAATGTTCTGAGGTCTAATGTCCGCACAGATTAGAAAACGTTTTATATATTGTTCAGTTGTTGAAAATCGTTCTCGTGAACACTGAGCATCGCGGTCCGTTAGCGGAAATTGGGGGGTGTGGGAACGGAATCTGCGATCAGTTGAAACACAAAAAGGGAATGATGGATGGGAAATAATTTAATTTAACAAATTGAACTTAACGTTTATTTACCGGACGGGAGGTACATTATGAATCGTAAATACCCAAACAAAGAGATCTCGCGGTGTTTTAAAATAATCTCTACGATTTTCAAGTCCAGGGTAAGTAAATGTAAGCCTCTCATTTGGTCCAGTGAGTTGCAGAAATTCGAAAGGGAATAGTAATATTAAATAAGGAAGAAAGAAAATTGGGATGATGGAGGAAAGGGAAATTTGATTAAATGTGATGCTTCTTCATAGGAAAACTGGGCGGGGGGGAAGAGAGGTGCTGGTAAGTGGGTTAAACTCCTCAGCAACGGGGAAGAAGGGAAAATACGTGGCAGAGGAGAAATAGAAGGTAGAAAGAGAACGGAAGAAACTGGTAAGGGAGGTGCATGGATCGATAAAAAGAAAAAAAAAAAGTGTCTCTGTTGGGAGAGCGAAAGAGAAGAAAGTAAAAGGTTTTTTTGTTTTTATCTACTTGAGAAGTATGTATAGGCAAGAGATGAGAGAAATGTACACACTTTTGGTACCTCTAAAACATAAAACGGTAAAAGCGAATGTTTTGCTGACTACGGCTTCCGTTGCAAGTATCTTTACCTCTCTTTACGGTTTTGGATGGTTTTTCATTTAAAGAAATAAAACAGATAATCTGACTGAAAAATGCTAACGCGTAAAAAATCACGCAAATATTTTACGACATTTCCGTATCTTTTTAATACACAAATTAAACAGTTACTAAGAAACATTCCTCACGAATATGAAACACTGAATGAGACAACTTGAGATTTTAATGGTGCAGGGCGTAAGGTCTTCGGCGTCTCTTATGGGGATATAGTGCAACGTCAAGGATGTGACAGCAGAAGTACAGGAGCACGAAGACGGGTATGGAGCAGGCTATAAGAAGACAAAAGGAGACGCTAGCGTTGTTGTCTTCTTCTTTACTCCGAGCACTGTCATCGGTCATGATATGGACAAGGACCCCCCGAGTTATCCATCCATCCAAATGTTGCTACAATGTCACACGTCACTCGTTACATCCTGAACGTCGTCGGCAACGCCCCGGACACAACCGTTCGGCGTCCTCCTTGAAGCCGAGGCGTACTGCGTTCGGATACGCATTTGGGTTCATTGCCAGTGCGACGCTAGGACACTGGTAAACAAAGCACCCTTAGTTTGAACACATAGCTGTAGACCATGCCATCAAGTTCACTTCACTAACACTGTCACTGCCACTGCGTGCGTGATATTAAAGGTGGGGGAGGGCGCCGTTCCTAGTAACTGTTGCCGCGTGGGTCTGCTAACCTGCTGATACCGGAGGTTGGGCGATTTGGCCCTTGTGACGGTGGTACATGGCGAGGTAGGCAGCTCCCGTTCCCAACCAACCCCTAGCATCAGCTCCACCAAATAAAGGCTGAAACAGGCGCAAGCGCCGTAACCATGACGACCATCATCTCTCTCCCTGGCCGACTGCTTGCTAGCAGCTATGTGTTTGTGTGCGTTCCTCTTTAGGATTTCTAACCCTGCTAACCTAGACATGCCGAGCCTAACAAGTGGGCACAACGCATGACGGACGAGGTGTTCGCGGTAGTGGTCCAGCTAGGGAAAGGGGGGAAAAATAACACTTTAACAGCTGATATTTTACAGTTTAGATACTGTAAACATTCTTCAACCCTACACTTTTACATATGCTAATGGTTAACCACGTGCTCATAATTTTACACGAGAACATAGTAAACAATTTTTAAACATACAAACTCTTTTCTGCAGATACAGAATGTGTAAGGTATATGCATTAAATTTGAACATGTATTACGTTTTTATATAGGTGAAAGTCTAGAATGTTTGCCCAAATGGTAAGAAAATATAGTAAGGTTTTTTCCAAATTGTTAAAATTAAAGGCAAATATTTTTCTTTTAATTAAATTCATTTAAGCATTATTGGTTATATTGCGTAATCAACGTTCCTAAGAATTATATGTACATATTTATTTGCTTTTTTTCATTAATTACAACTAAAATGTTATATATTTATAAAAAAAGAATTTGGAATATTTTAAAATATATTTTATTCCCCATATTTTTACATATTTCGGAAAAAAATTCACATATCTTTACATCATAATTGTTAACTTCAAATCTCCCTAGATGAATGTACTATTTTGCAAATGTTAAGCGATACTACTGCACTAGTCTATGCACAAGAGTACAGCTGATTAGAAAATTAATTATTTATTTTCACTTTGAGGCACTTGCAGGTGACATGAAGTTGTATTCGTTTTACTGATATATTTAGTCATACGTATAAATGACTGGACACATATTTCCGAAATCTACCTAATGATGATCCTGAAATAGGTAAACTAGTTATTAAAACCGATATTCTTACAAGTACATCACACATTCATGTATCAATCTCTGAACATCACCAAGAACTTGCAATAAAAGTTAATGGTCAACTGGAAATCGAACTGAGGACCCCAAGTACAAATGCACTATTCGGTCAATAAAAATTAGTTTTTATTGCTTTTAGATGTGGATTTTTGCAAGCGATTATATTGTTAAGTCATTCATTGCTCGTAAATGAAATTTTGCTGACTAACTCATCAACTCATGTTTGTTTCCTTTCAATTTTTATTTCAATGACAGAAAATATATGGTTCTCAGTTAAAGCTATGAAACCTCGTTGGAAATATTTCAGTAAACTTTTATTTTATTTTAGATTTGGTGTTTTCACTAATATTTAACTTACGGTCGCTGAACTACGCATTTGTGCTCATGTATAGTGCCATACTGTCATAACCTAAAAGGTGTAAAACAAAGCAGATGTTAACTAAATATGCTACCACTGTCGCCAAAGCGCTGTATGGTTATGTATTGACGTTTCAGGAATACATCTTTGCACAAACGCAGAAGCAACGCAATTGTTAGAATTGGAGAGAAAATTTCAAATAGGTCTATCAACATTTACCTCTTTGCATTAGCAAATTTGAACATTTTATTGTAAAGGGTTTCTTTCTGTTGGCTACATTTACCAAGCAACAAGACAAATGTTTACTAAACCAATATATGTAAACATTTATGCATTTCCCACTGAGAGCATTACATATTTACTAATATAAATTAGTATTTCACTGACTCGTTAATTTTTTTTAGTACAAACAGATACAAGCTCGCAATGATAGACGTAAATGCATTCCTATTATGATTAGTAAAGGTAGCCTGCGATAGTCAGTTAAAGAAATTTGAATGGCATTTGTTAAATTAATATTAACGGAGCGGTGTTCAAAAGTACTGTGGTAAGGTATAATCTGATATAGAATAACACGCTCCAATATGAATATTCACCTAAGGCTGGGAGCTGTTGATTTATGAACCTCCCAGACTGCGACGTGCAAAGAGGTAAGGTATGCTGGACAAGACGACAATGATAAAGAACCCTGTCTGCTACGCAACTTTATGTAGTATAACTTCCGTTTTATGTTCCGACCTTCACACTGGGTACCATCCTCGCTATGAATGCTACAGGCAGTGAGGTGGGTATATTATTTTTGTTAAAATATGAGACAGTGGCTTTATACAACTCGATGGAAAACTTATGGACACCTGTTAGTTTTACCGTCGTTCTTTGGCTACAAGTTCTCATTGGTGTGTTTATTCTCGTTTTTCCATATTGAATATTATTTTTATCACGGCTAAATGAATTTTAATTTTATGTCATTTTAGTCTTCAAGATTTTCCTCTTAATTTTTTGAATACTGTTTTTAAACTTTGAGCATTAATTCAGTTTATTTATACACAGCTTGAGATGTTTTAGAAAAAATCTAATCAGCTATACTTCCTAAAATACTGCGAATATTTATAACACATTTTGGTATATAAACTTTGCAATATAATATACAGCTCATAAATACATCACATTCTTTGCAAGTTCAACTTATTACAGCAAAAATACCTGCAAAATCACGCTCATTATTTCGCGCTTTTTATACCTACTATAAAATAAAAAAATAATTATCTTCGGATCTATAAAAATCGGGATTTGAGGCACGAGCCTTCGTGCCGTCACTCTTACCATCTGAGAACCGTGCCCTGTCTGACCATAGCCGTGAATATCCCCTCTCCGAGTGCCAAGCAAGCTGACTCCGGAAGTAATACTTGGTATTTGGGTTTAAATACAGCTCCGGCGATTTATTTCCCGTTATCTCGCATTTCAGTCGGGTTGTTTTAATGTAGAAACATGTCAGGGACCCAGAGTTGGTTGCGTCCCTCACCTTATCCGTTCCTCCCAGAAGTGTTTCCATTGGAGGCATAGGCAGAAAGGCAAGTCGTTGGGCAAGGATGAAGTACTTAGGCATCTTCCTCCGCTATAACAAACCCAAATAGTTCAATCTCCCATCTCTGACAGAGGTGATTTGTAAACAGATCTCAGTGTGCCAATCTCTAATTATCGTAAGACAATTTTCTGGAAACCTTGTTTCTCTCAATTGCTCTTAGCGGGTACATTTGGCCAGAATATGTACCAATTCGTTATCCCAAGCATAAAATAGTGAGATTCTCCTATCAGAACCATCCGCCATTTCTTCCAACCTACCAGTCTGAATCAGACCATTCCTGATATTGCCATTCTCTGTAGAACAAGCATGCCTCTTTACCCCAGGTTACTTTCATTTAGATAGGCTCAAGATGGTTTTCCTGTTACGCTCTACCTAGATTTCGACAGATTGATTTCCTTTAGCTTTGTTCTAGCGATATTCCATACTTTCATTGCCTTGTTGCCATGTAGAGCCCAGGCCAATTCCTCTGAGTCCTCTTTCCACCTCTGCACCCAAAACGTTAGAGTTATATTTTATATCTGGTGTCTATAGCATTTAGCGCGAAGTGTGGACTGGTCTCCGAGCATAAGTCTCTACCAGTATGTCAACGTCCTTATTTAACTATTAACCGTTTCTTTTGGCAAACTACATAGGGACAGGTACTGGGGCTAATAATATCTTGAACTTATTTTGTAAGTTGCTATGCAGAAATTAATGATTCTTGTTGCTTAAATCATTAACTATCTCTCATATATAGGTAGAGTTTTTCTTGACTTTTTAGTTCTAGAGTTATTACAATGTACCAGTTTTTCTTTGAGACACTTCAAATGCTTCAGTCACATAAATTTGATTTAATGCTACTTCTAGCATTCTAAATGAACTCCTTTAGCAAATTTGCTTATTCCCTTAATTACAAAAATAAAATTCATTCAAATTAACTTAAAATGTTCTAAATTTCGTCTTTAATAAATACATTTGAAAATGCTTAAATAAAAGTAGAAGATTTTGTAATTAGTGTTTTTGTACAAATTGTGAAGTAAATTCAGTTGAACAATATTTGTGGTTTGGAGCTCGAAGAACAGAAAAAAATCACCATATGAGACCTAGCTACCTACAATCTGCAGGTGATGTTACATTGGCTCACACAGCTTTAACTAATGAAAAACCTGCTTTCACCGGGCTGATGTTCTATGTGAGGCATTGCTTTCCATTGCAGCTTCCACTACAAAAAATTGGTGCGAAGAACAGCGATGTCCATTCTCCTCCTATTGACACCTTTCATGAGATCCTTCACCGTCATCAGTCTTCTGCTTCCAAGGGCTCTTTTCCATAACCTAAAACCATAGAAATGCCTAGCGATGAATCAGAGATGATTTAACAGGAATGTTGCTGTGAGGGATGGAATCTATTCTCAATTCTCACGCTCTGTATATCCTCCAAAATTGACAGGTTGAAGCAGATGTTTGGCTTAAAGCCTTATTCAAATACAGCCAGACTGCTTTTCATGTTCAAATTTGGATTGCGAATGATGTTAATATTTATATAGCCGTTCTGATGAAAGGGAGGAAGGGAAAAGACGGATAAACTGTAAAATTAGATTTCTTACCTTACCTTAATATCGTTTGAAGAAGTCCGTCATTTTATTTTGAACTTAACTATCAGCTTCTAAGTTTTATTCTAACTCTACGAAGTAATGCCGGATAATAAAATGTCATCTTCTTGCTCCAAAAATGGCGTGTAGATCTCTGCTGATTCAATGATATTCTGCATTCTTGACATTGACACCAAATAGCTACGTTAACAACTATTTCACCATTATCAAAACTTTATATCGTTTTCACTTTCTTTTATGTCCAAAACTTCACGTTTTCTCTTAACTAAGAGTAAAGAAAGACTTTCGTGTGGCGAAATTCCACAAAAAAGTAAATAAGTCGCTTATAGGCTTCAAGGTTATTGCATTGTGAACGGTCAAAATGTTAAAAGAAGGGGTAGCTATACATGCTTCCCAAGTTTACCTTTATGCCGTAGCCTCCAACAAGATCTCTTGTTAAGCCCACAATATTAATGCATACAGATGGAATTATAGCAGAATTTTCATAATTAATTGCGGAAAAAGTTAATGAACAGGAAGACCGCAGGATAATCTGAAGATCTATTAATCCAGAGGCAAATAATGGGGGCTCTAGTGTACCTGAGATTGTATATTTCAAAGAAATCGCTGTTTAAATGGCTGGATTCCGAATTATGGTACTGCTGGTGGCTGGTCGTGGATTTGCATGTTTCTTGCTCTCTGGAATAAGTTATATTTTTTATTTTACCTTTTATGTTAAGTACACGTGAGATGCCTTTCTTGAATGGTGAAACATGCCATTTACATTGCTCGATAAGCTATGAATAAGAGTATTTTGCATCAGAAAGGACAAAAATATACCTTTTATGAATGGTTGTATTTTCGGCACCATTGTAAGTGGCTATGTATCACTCGAACTACTGAAGTTAGATTCGTTTTTGTAGGTTTAAGTGCGGTGCTTCTGTAAACTATCAAAACTGTAATCAATAGATCGCAAACAACATTCTGATGACATCGATAGTAATTGATGTATTGAATAATTTGTGAATAGTGGTGGACACAAACAAAATAAAACGGATAGAAACCAAAATCAATGTAGCGATCCAAAATTTTCATGTGATATATCTAAAGAGAGTATTTTTCGCAATGTGTGCTTAAATAAAATCAAAACGTTAGGTTTGGCATGGAACAGTGTTGGAGGTAATTGACAAACACATACGAAACCTGAGGATGACAAAAGAGGTTCTGAAGCGTTGTGTAAATTCAGTACTCTGTATGGATGTCAAACATGGTCGGTGACAGAGCCAGTACTTCAAGGATGCCAGGAGAAAAACGAATGAAAAATCGCTTACATGTCACTGAGGAACAGAGTGTGCTGACACCAATAGCAGATGAACAAGCTTGGCTGAAGTGGAAGTGGAGAGTCGTGTACGCAAATATCCTTGCAGGTGTTCACAATAACTACGACATGGAGTGCAAGAATAGCAAAGAGAAACTTTGGAAGCCCATGTATCTCTTCAGGAAGGAAACAGTGAAGCCGAATTGCTGACTTGGAGAGCACTCGTAAATGAAACAGCATACACATCCTGACAGAATTAACTCCCAAATAGAATACTAGAAAGAGTTTTAGCTGCACACGAAGGAAGCCCTTACGGGATTCTGCATGTTATTCTTGCCAAGTATTACAATAACAAAAGCTTCTTATTAAATAAAATATTCATTTAAAAAAATTCAGATTCTCTTTGCCATAACTAACTAAATATTTCTAGTTAATTACAACTTTATCCAACTTTCATCACAAAAAAAAAATCATTTCCCCAGCTTTACTCACGGCGTGTCCCATATCTCCAATTCCTGAAGAGCTTATGTCTTTAAATTTTTAGAATTTTTGTGTTTCTGCACCACTAGCAAATTTGACGAATTGGAGGGAAAAATGTTGAAGATCGAAATAACTGAATGCAGAGAAAAACGAACTTTAAATGTTAAAATTCACTACATTAATTTACAGTCCCTTGGCACATGTAAAAAATAACTTTATTTTAAAAAACATAAGCATAGCCATTATATATTTTTTAAATTTTGAGCAAAACTTCTAATAACTATCTTTTTATTATATTAAACACAATTCAGATTTAACACACTTTATTTCATTAAGTTTTAGTACCCTAAAGAAAACAGGGTTGACTTTGACCAAGTTTTCATTTTAAATTTTTTTTACCCTGTCACATGTTTAATGCTTATCGTTTGTTGTACAGTACTATAATGGTCCTTGTTCACAGAATCTACATTTACCTCACTGAGATTCTTGCTTACATTTGCCAGACATTACTCCATTGCATTTACTTGTTCATTTTGATACTTAAATGCTCACTAGACATCATGGATTACTTAAAAATAATTATAATCAAGTCACATAAGGACGCTTATTGACAATTATATAAATAACATGGTCGAATCAGTTTTTGGCATTGTATCCAATAGTTGTGAAGTGAAATCAAACTGTAAGCTATTTACTAAACAGGTGACTTTTCTTCTTACTATTTTTGTATTAACAGTGAAATGGGAGCCTATCCCCCTTATCGGGTCTAGCAAAAGAAGTCGTCAGAAATTCCTGAATAATCTTTTAAATCGACATGTCAGAAAATTTTACTACGATCGGGTAGCGAACATATTATTACAGCATTTCCTTATAAAATTAAATCCGCCAAAAAATATTCCTTGCAAAAGCTGCATTAAAGCAACAATTACTTCCCATTTGTGTCAATAAAGCACTAAACTACAATAACACATAAGTTGCAAATATAAGAACATAATTACAGGAAAGGCATAAATATGGAACAAAGTCGAAAGGACAAAAATAAAACCTTCTCGAAATGTTTGATATTTAATTCTTTTCTCATTGTCACAAATGGGGGGGGGGTAAAATGCCACAAATTCGGGCTCTAGTTATCACCGAAGAAACATTAGATGACATAGTCATCCTTTGAACCCCCCTCCCAAATTATTTAGACTCTTTCACAAAATACAGGCAATTTTATGGCTCTATGTAAAGGACTACTATATTGTTCATGTTAAAACCATATAAAGTATATATGGATAATGCTATAATTCTGTTTTCCCTCATTATTTTCAGGAAAGATTTCGCCACAGCTCATATACGAGTATTTCGGTGAGAGAAATTGAAAGTGTGTTTCAGTATGACAGTTATTAGCACAATCCGGAAATTCAGACACTTATTTGGGTTAAAAAAGGTAGGAAAAGATGCACTTAAAATACTGAAAATAGGCAGTAATATAATTAAAATAGGCATTTATTTAAAGTGGAAATAGAGAGTAATATCACTCATTATTAATGAAAATAAGTAATTAGGATTTTTAATTAAAGTACTTAAGCTTACTTTTCTGGTTTGCAAGCAACAACAAGATATTTTTTCAAGGTATCAATTGTCATAGTCAGCTGCTTGTCAGAGAGAACATTTTTTCAGCATGGAAAAAAACTTTCTATTTCCACTGAAGAGATTGGAGCATATTTAAAATAACTTATTACAAATACAACTTTCAGGACATCATGGAAATGTTGCTCAAGACAATGTAAAGTAGTTTTGGATAGTCCTAACGAATAAGCAACAAAGATGCGTGGTGATTTCTGGTCGAGTTCATTTTCTGTTTACGCGTTTATAGATCAGGTTAGTGTCTCTCTTACTTCCTTAGAGCACATTGTAGAGACCGTTTGTGGCACAGCCGTACCCCTCTCATTTTTCTCGCTTGCAATTGTTTCTCATACAGGTGAAAGCTACATAAATTTCCATTCATTATCTCGCCCAGATCGATAAAAGGTCATTCGCCAGGACTATTCAAAGCTACAGTACTTCCTTCATCCTCTCATGTTTCTGGTAATCGTATACCCGAAGTAAACATGCGTTCTTTTCACTAATGAAGGTTCTGTTACTTAAAGAACTTAAGTGAGTGGGTAGAGGAGAGGGATTTTAACTGCTTGAAAAGAAATAAACCTATAACAAATTTCTCAGTAGATATTTTTGTGATATGAACCTAGCATTTAATTTTTATAACTTTTTTCACTTTGATATAGCGAGCTTCTTTACGTGCTTTTTAAAATGCGCAAATAATCGCAGAAAAAAAAATACCATAACGATCCAAAACTGACATAATTTTTTCTAAACCTTAGAAAAGGCAACAGAAGTCAAAATAGGCAAAAAAGAGCAAAACAAATACTTGCCCAGCCGACTCTAAATGTACGGAAACATGTTCATTTCTAACTGACTATTAAATATATCCACCCAGATAGAAAATGCATTTTACCTAACTTCCGGGCTCTGGTTATTAGTGAGGGTTTGAGGCCCCATCTTCCCCCCGAACTAACCCTTCTCAATATTTATCTCTGAAGTAAATTAGAAAATATTATTTATAAGACAAGCCCACATGCCCTAGAAGAAAATGAGGTAAAAAATGCATGAACGATGGTGGTCAATTTCCACCCTTCGTTTCATAAAATTGATCAGCAGCACTACACGATACTCATAGGCGGCGACAAGGGTCGCTCTCTGGTGTAGGCAAAACGTCGCAAATTAGTTCATAGTTCACTCAATGAATGTGTATCATGTAATGTTTGAAAACATCTGAGCTTGTTTTTCACTTAGTTTCATGCTTTATCGATGAGATCAGCCGTAACATAAACCCGGGGTGCACAAGTTTACTAGTGCTACTGCTACCGATGAATATAGATTGAAAATTATTATGAAAGAGCTTCCTCAAACCTCCAAATTCAATCCCCATAGTTAAGAACGAAATTATTCCTATTGATTTGAAAATGTCATTGAATTAAACTCTGAAATTTGATGTCCTATGGCTTTTAAGTTAAAAATTTTTATAAAGGTAATGAAATATCATCAAAGTGAGATTATGAAAATAGTTAAATATGGAAAAAGAGCGCCATTGTTATGTAACAGTAATATTTTTTTATTTCTCTCCATTTTAAATATTATAATATTTAAAACAATTTTTATTAAACATATATTCAAAGCAAACTTTCATAAAAATTGTTACAATGCTAAAATGAACTAGCGAAGCTTAATATTTTTCTGCATTATGAAATAATTTTTACTCGTGACGGAGAACATTTTCAGTTAAGAGCATAGAAATTAATTCTCACTTACAGGTAAATTCAAGAATAATCTAAAACGTAAGCCTTAACTTTATGTCGGTCCCTTGTGATGTTATTTTGCTATTAAGCCAAACCGAATAGCAAGGATTGAGGTTAGAGCTGTCCCTTTGGGGGATATCGAGCTTTTCGTTACAAGAAAGGGCTTTCCTTTGTGGCTTCCCAGCACGGAAAACATAGAAATGAGCAGAAATTAAGATACGCGAGTAAGAGCTTTGCTATAGAGGTTTATTTTTGCAAAAAGTAAAGTGTGGAACAATAAAAAAGGTTACATATAGTTTGCATATGCTCCTCGTTTCACGTTTGTTTTCTATTTAGGGATACAATGCTATGCATAATTGAAACAGAGCGAGATAGTAAAACAAACATTTTACTGGAAACCCAGTCTCTATTGTCTTAATTTTTGTTCTGCTTCAAACGCAGTGCCATGATTGAATTTTCAACAAACTTGTTCACAAGTTCGGACATACAAATAGGATATAGAAGCAGAACTTTGGCTTCTGTCGTTCATTTCGTGTGGTCAACCTATGCCAACTGGCTCCGCTGGCGTTGGGGTGCTCTATCTTGAAATAATGTTAGGGACCCATGCCTTACCTCCCCTTGTCTCCCTCACATTACTCTTTCCTCTTAGATGTGCCATAGGACAAACGGTTAGCCTTTGACATGGCTGAAGCAGTGAAAATGACTCCTATGTCCCAAAAAATCCAATGTAATCAAAGAATCTTAAAAAATCAAACGTTACACATTATTTCGCCACCAGTAAACTATTTATATACTCAGAAAGCAATGAAGTCGCACTGACTGTAAAAATCGCACAATTATGTTTAAAACGTTTTAGCTGATGTTATATTTTGTATAATTAAGACAGATGCTATATTTAACAATGAAATCAGACACATGTTATTTCATATTTTAAACATTAAAAGCCCATTTATTTTGTATACGCATGCATAGTGGTCGATAGGGAATAACATATCCAGAGCCCAGAAGTTAGGCAAAATGCCTTTTCTACCCGAGTGTATATATTTAAGAGTCAGATAGAAATGAACCCCCCTTTTTTTTGCCTATTTTGGGTCGTTATGGATTTTTTCTGCGATAATTTACACGTTTTAAAAAATACAAAGAAATTCAATACTTCGAAGTGAAAAAAAGTTTAAAAAGTAAATGGCATATTCACCTCACAAAAAATATCTATTGTTATATATTTATTTTCTTTTAAGCATTCAAAAACTTCATTTTCAACACATTCACTTAAGCTCTTTAAATAGCAGAATCTTCATCGGTGAAAGGAATGTACGGTTACCTCGGACATACGAATAACATGAAATAGAGAGAATGAGGGAAGTACTGTAGTTTTGAATATTTCTGGCGAATGACCTTGTATCGACCTGCGCGAGACAGTTAAGGAAATTTGTAGTGGGAGATAGGTAACTACTCAGCTGCATAAATATAACAAACAATTGCAATCGAGAAAGATGAGAACGGCATAGCAATGCAATAAACCGTCCTTACAATGTGTTCAGTAAGGATGTAAGAGAGATATTAACCTGATTTCACTGTAATCATCCAAACAGAATGAACTCGATCAGAAAAATTGTGCATGTTTTGCTCATTCCCCAGGACTATTAAAACTATTTTACTTTTTCTTTATCAACATTTCTATGATATCTGTTGTAGCTGGTATGAGTCCTTCCGAAGCTTGTTTTAAATATGCTTCAATCACTTCAGTGAAAGCATAAAGTTCCTTTCCCACTGATGAAAAATGTTCTCTCTGAGAAGTGGCTAAATATGAGAGGTGACACCTTGATAAAAACTGTTGGTTGTTTCTTGTAACCAAGAAAAGTAGGTTTAAATACTTTAATTACGCGATTAAGAAATTATTAAGTCTCTTAAATACCTATTTTCATTAATGAGTAAAATCACTCTCTGTTTTCACTTTGCTATTTTAATTATATTACTGCCCATTTTTCCGTATTTTAAGTGTCTTTTTACCTGCCTAACCAAAATAAATGCCCGAACTTCCGGGCTCTGATCATATCAGAATAGAGCGAAAGAATGTGACCCGTTAATGGCGAATATCGAGTAATTCTAATAAATTTGTGCCGTTATTACTTTATTGCATTAATTTTCCCTAATAGCTACAGTAGCTGCATTAGACATTTACAGCTGGAATGAAAATGACGAAGTCAAATGACATGAAAGTAGGTCTGAATACGGAAATTTTTATTGGACATTATATACACATGCTCGCTCACCAAGACATTAACCTCCTTCTCTATTGGAATAACGCCCAAACTTCCGGGCACGCACATTAATATAAATACTCACACAAAATAACCCCAACTTTTCGGTTAGTCCAATTTGCACTTGGTTTAAAATATAACCTTCCTCCACATTTTTCGTTCCAATTCAATAATATATTTTTTTAAATTAATAGAAATCTGCAAAACTTACAGGCTGCTGATTCCTGCGCCGAAGATCTCAATATGAAAAATACACACACGAGATAATACACTCAGCTAACAGATTGATGAAACTAATGTGACTAGTTGAACTGTATTATAAATGACAGCAATGGTAAAGCGTGAAGTTTTTTATAGGATAGGCTGAGACAGGGAATGTAGAAATATATGGAAAATATAATTTATGTTAAGTATATCACGAAAATGACTCCGGAGTGCCATCATAAAACGTTTTCATGTTCAAATTACGGTATTGTGACTATTAATAATGTTTGACAATTAAAATACATGCACTATTAAATATTCTACGCCTTACCCTCAAAGCTGTTAGTATATAAGCCTAATTCTCTGGTCCTTTGAACATAATAAAGTTACCAATATATATTATGTCGCGTCGCTTGCTTATTTACACTATTGACACCTTCTCCAAGTCCCATAGAGGACCAGTCAACAAAATAACCGAAATTATCCTAAGAAATCGTTATCGTAGAAGCGTGGGCGACAACACCGAAGCGACCAATAATAATCTACCATTCGCATCACAACGTGAGGTCACTCAACACCGACAACAAATCGCTTCAAAATTGGTGCCCAAACTGGGGCACATAGCCGAGGTCTACTAAACCGCTTTATAATTAGGCTCTAATTGTTGGGGCCAACTAAATAAACCACTACAAAACTTGGCACCCAACTTGGGGCCAACAACAACACCCACCACTAAACTAAATATTCTGGAATATTTGAGAGTACCTTAATCTGCAAACTATTTGTAGAAATGATAGTGGTTCATGTCTTCGTAATAAGCACCCCCCTTTTTTTCTTTTTGACTTGAAGAGCGAAAGGACACCATGATGAGATGCCCTACATGACCAATAATAAAACGGTCCCGTTTCCTACGGTGCTATAGCTTGACCAGCATTTACCAATTGCTACAACTACATTATATACTTTAAATTCTAATTTTTTACTTAACTATATGCTCTTAAAGTTACAATATTCCATCTTTCAAGTATAAAGCTTCTCTTATTTATTGCTTTAAACTCAAACCTTGAGTAAAGAAGACTTCTGTTTAAAGTGTTAAGGCTGCCCTCTAAGAAAGAAAGCAGTTGCGAAGAGTCTAGCTGCAGTTCCTTATTTGGGGGGGGAGGGGATTCGCGGATATTAAGAGCACATGTGGTCGTTTTCCTAATTTGACAGAATGGAATCAGAGGTTCATTTTGGAGTCGTATACTGGAGTCGAAGAAGCTCCGAAGAGAACAGATACTTTCTCTAGCTTGTCTTTGTAATGTAATATCCCCTGGGGGGAGTTAACACTGTCTTAGACTATTGCCCCATTCACAATAAAAATTAAACGTAAACTTAAACTGTGTATTGTAATGGAACCATTCACAGTGAATCACATAAATCACGTAAACATAAAAATAAACGTACAATTAGATGTAAGCTTATAAGCTTGCAAGGTCCAAGGTTTTGCGTCTACGTCTATTTTAAACTTAAGAAATCGGTCAATCAGATCACAGCTGCTGTATGGAGCTCTATGGTAGAATTTATCCTTACATGGAGCATGGACTCTTGCTGTTTGCTGCTGCAAGTCCCGAGCCAGGTAGTGACTTCCACAGACATACTAGATAATACGACTTTCAAGGGAATAGTACCACGCACAGAATGCGCTATAAATTGATGTTTATGCTTTTTTTCTGTTGCAATCAAAGGAGGTTTTCCTCCATTACAGTGATTTACTCGCCCCTATCAATTTATATTTACGAAAAACTACTGGGACCATCGATTTCTAGGATTTATACGAGGTTAGCGTTAGGTTATGTTATGTATGAATTACTTGCGAATTCCAATATGAAATGATTTG
Source organism: Metallyticus violacea (assembly GCA_030762175.1). Lineage (NCBI taxonomy): Eukaryota > Metazoa > Arthropoda > Insecta > Mantodea > Metallyticidae > Metallyticus > Metallyticus violacea. The sequence goes on along the minus strand of CM060830.1, from coordinate 54,771,115 downwards.
CCATTGTTACAATATTTTACCTGGCTAACAATCCCCTATCAATTTATATTTAAAAGCTACGGAGGACAGTGCATAGGTTGCATTATGTTAAAAAAAAATACATGCAACATTTACACTGGGGCCACGCACTGTAATTCGGCTCTTTCTGCTGTCGCTCGGGACTTGCAGCAACTAGCAGCACGATTCGCACTTTATTTCCGTGCTCCGTGTAAGGGCAAGTTATGGTAGAGAGCGCTGAAGATCAGTGACTCTGTAGACAGAGTGGCATCAATAGAATAAAGATTAATTGCATTATAAGAATCTATCCTTATTCATATTACTCCAGGCACATTATTTACTTCACCTTCTGCTCAGAATCAGCCATTTTCGATCAGCTGTTAGTTGATTTTTGCTTGTTCTTAATTTTAATTGGCTAATACGTATGTTTGCGTCTTTCATTGCGAATGCCTACCTACTGCTAAGTTAACGTGTTACGTTTTATTTTATTATGTTTACGTTTAATTTTAATTGTGAATGGGGCCTAAGTATCGTTAAGTTGTAAATCTAAATATTGGGCAAACGTTCTAAGAAGTAGGTTAACAACACACAGAGCTGCTAAACGCACAAACAAATTAGGATTTCCAGCAATCTAACCTAATAGGTTCATCAGCTACTGAGTATAAAAGTGTTTATGTTCCCATGTTATGTTCTTTTATAAATCAAACTATATATTCACGCTTAATTTTCTCCTTCAAACACTACTAAAACGTACAAATGCTAAGCTAAAATTCGTTTGAAACAAATCTAAAAACCTTGCCGTAATAATTGAGAATGGCTTAATATTCAAATAAACGGACGAAGCTGGAACGCTCAATAAAAACTTACGGCTATGGAACTATATACTCGTATAACTCTAGAGCGGTTTTTAGAACGTGTATTTCCATTTGACTTCCAAATTTGTTGTTCCGTATGCACCTGCGTCATTCCCTTCATCTTGCCTTTCAGCTCTAACGTTCAGAATTTTATTTTTCCTGCATAATTAAATAACGATCTTCACTACGTTCAGCAAAGATGAAACAGAGCCCTTGACACTAATCTAATATTACAAAATAATGTTCACTAATATTTCTTGACTTATTTATTGCACAACTGTTGTGATTTCAGTTCGATGAATAATATCAATGATATTTTTTCAACGTTATGAGACGTATACAAATCTTTTGAAACCTCTGCAGGGAAAGTAATTGTAAGTAGATATATTCTTCTCATTATTGAAATAAAACCTGGGGGGGGGGGGTTAAACATTTCTTGTACGATTTTATTTTGTTTTTAAACTCAAACGTTTCATAAATTGTGTTTCATATATATGTTTGTGTTTTTAGTAACCAATAGGTTGTTATACAGGATGCAAAAAAGAAAGAAAAAAAATGAATCCTTCTTTTAATTAACATATTTCCCTTCCATGTGTACATCTTAAAGTCCCGCCTTTAGTTCTTTTAGCGAATTCGGAAGGAATGAAGTTATTGTGGTTGTACCAATGGTAAGAGTTTTAGCTAATCTATCAACTGTTCATCTATCGTACCTACCTACTAGGCGCCGAAAAAGTCAAAAATAATTATAAAAATGTGTCATTTTTATCTATATATCTGTTAATGCTCTAGCAGTCGCAATCTTGGCCTTAACTCAACGAAATTGGACACATAGCTATCAATTAACAAGCGATTTATAGAGTTCGTTTAGCAAACTTTAACCATTAGGGAGTTAATCTACAGCAATTTTTTTTTACAAAAAATTGAACAATCATAATTTTTACTTTATCTAAATGAAACTCAGTAAATTTCTTTAACATAAATTGAAAAAAAAAATATTTTTCCAAAATCATGGCAATCAGGATACTAGGAGGAGGGAGGGTTCTCTGAAAAACTTTTGGAGGTTAAGTCGAATTTTAAAAATCACTCTAACGGCCACAACTTTATTTATTTAATGGTAATTCCATATATGCCACAGAAATAAAATAAGAAAATAATTTCTGAAAAATCAGTGGGCCCCCCTCCTAACCGAAAATTTACAAATGGCTCTAGCGGCATTAATATTTGTTTCGCAATGAAACTCCGTAGATACCATTTAAATAAACAAGCAAAAAAAAAATAGTTCCTGAACATCAGTGAAATCGGACTATTAGGAGGGAGCGAAAATAATTTGCACCCCAAAATTTAAAAACCGCTCTAGTCGCATTAATATATATTGCATCGCAACGAAACTCCGTATATGTCATTTAAATAGAATTAGAAAAAGTCTCTGAAAATCAGATAAATCGGACTATTATAAGGGGGTGTCACTCGAAACCCAAAATTTAAAAATCGCTCTAGCAACCAATAATTTTTTTTTCGCATCATTTGGCAAATACAATTTAAATAAAACAAGAAAAATAGTTTTGCATATTATCAGAATATTGGGATTTTATTACCAGAACACAGAGCGAGGGTTAAACCAAAATTTAAAAATCGCTCTAACTGCCGCAATTTTCAATCTTTTTAAAGGAAGCTCGACTTATGCCATTGAAATAATAGTTTCTGAAAATTAGTGAAATCTATTAGGAGGGGGAATTTTGCCTGCACCCGAAAATTTAAAAATCCCTCTAATGGCAGTAGTATATGTTTTTTGCGCAACGAAACTCCATATACGCAATTTAAACAGGATAAAAAGAATAGTTTCTGAAATTAGGAAAATCGGAATATTAGGAATGAGGGTTTACCTAACACCCCAAAAAATTTAATTTCCTGTAGTGGCATAATTTGTTTTTTTTTTTTGGAATAAAATTTTATTAAAATAGTATATGAGGGCCATCCAGAAAGTAAGTCCCAATCGCGCCTGGAGATGGAACCACTTGTCGGATAGGAATGCGCATGCGCAGAGTAGAGAGGAAGTATGTGGGAATAATGCAGTAAAGTTTCAGCCCTGTGACGGCCGTGGTTACCGCGCTGTGCTAGGAGAAAATGGCGCTCTGATATTGTCTGCCGCCAACTGCGAGGTTCGTGCAGTCATCCGAGGTTTGCTCGCTCAAAAGCAAAGTCCAGCAGAGATCCATCGCCAATTGTGTCGAGTGTATGGACACGACAATGGTAAGACGATGGTGCAGGCAGTTCACTGAAGGACGAACCAATATTCACGACGACGACCGTAGTGGCCGACCGTCCCTGGTGACGGCAGAAGTGTTGGAAAGTGTGCGGCAAGCAATTGAGCAGACCTGGCGCTTCACAATTTCAGAACTCTCTTGTCAATTCCCCAGATGTCTCGCTCCCTTGTGCACGAAATTGTCTCCCGGAAGCTTGACACAATTGGCGATGAATCTCTGCTGGACTTTGCTTTTGAGCGTGCAAACCTCGGATGACTGCACGAACTTCGCAGTTGGCGGGAGACAATATCAGAGCACCCATTTTCTCCTAGCATAGCGCGGTAACCACGGCCGTCACAAGGCTGAAATTTTACTGCATTATTACCACATACTTCCTCTCTATTCCTGCGCATGCGCATTCCTATCCGACTAGTGGTGCCATCTCTAGGCGCGATTGGGACTTACTTTCTGGATGCCGTAATATACAGAATGTTGTTGAGAAGAAAAAATGCTGGGGTCGCTAAAACGATTTTGGATGTCAGGTATACTCCTAATGGCCCAATTTCCTTGATTCTCAGGAACTATCTTTCTTGTTTTATTTAGATATATGCCAGTTCCGTAACTGTATAATCCAGTTCACCGAGAATGACGTAGTACGTAAATACAGAGTGTGTAACGAACGCACAAACACTACAAAGGTAGTCCGAGAAATACCCGACCTGATGTATAGATGGTAATTGTTTGACAGCCATCAATACTGGACGCTCTCAGTGAATTTGTAAACATGGAAAAAGTTGGTCATCTTTGTGTGATACAATACTTTCATTTGAAAGGTTTCAGTTCAACCAATATCAAAGCCGAGTCAGATTCTACTCTGGGGGAGTCTGTTCCTTCGTTTAAAACAGTAAAATATTACGTGGCAGAGTTCAAACGAGGCGGTAGAGCTGCCAAGGCGAATATCGCATTGGTCGTCCAAATGAGGTGACCATGCCGCCAAAAATGGTGAAGAAGATCCATAAAATGTGTTGAATGACCATCGACGGAAAGTACGTGAGCTGGAAGACATGGTAGGCACTTCGAAAAGTACTGTACATCGCATATTGACTGAAAACTTGGAGATGAGAATGCTCTGCCGTGGTGAGGATGTTTCAATCCAGTGTTTGCGATGCTTCACAGCAATAAATTCAAGTATTTGCTTCCATTCATAACCATGGATAAAACATGGCTCCATCACTGAGACCGCCACGGGTGGCCGTGGTCGTTAAGGCGTGAACTCGTGAGCGGGAGATCTGGGGTTCAAATTCCACCAGGATCGTCCTCCCTGACTGAGTGTTTTCCAGGTTTTCCTCGGTCCTCATAACTGGCAAATGCCGGGAAGATACCCTAAACTTAGGCCTGGAATATTTCTTTCCTTAAAAAAAACCCCTTTCTCAATATATCATTTCATCTCGTGTATCATCAGTGTCACCGCCTGTAGTGCCTCAATAGTAAAAACGGGCGTTAAACGCTACTCAACTCCATCACTGAGACAAACAGTCAAAATTTTGGACTGAAAGGGCACAATCCGCTCCAAAGAAGGCGAAGACAGTTCCGTCTGCAGGCAAAATTACAGCGTCAGTTTTTGGGATGCTCGTGGGATATTGATTACCTTCAAAAAGGGGGGAAATCGACGGCGAGTATTGTGGAATTTATTGCAGCATTTGAGTGACTAAATCAGGAAAGAACCTCCTCATTTGGCAAAAAAAGAAAGTCTTGTTTCTCCAATACAATGCACCAGTTCACACACCCGCTATAGCGAAGTCCAAAATCAATGAATTAAAGTTCGAATTGCTTCCTCGCGTACCCTATTTGCAAGATTTACCCCATTCGAGTTATTTTCTGTTTCCAAACTTGGTAAAAGATTAGCCAACAGTGAAAAGGTGGAGTATGCGGTTGATGGCTATTTTGAGGAGCTCGATGATTGTCACTATAAAAATGAATGGAGCTAAAAGGAGTTTATGTAGAGAAATAAAGATATTTTCTCCATTTTTTTGAGTTTTCTTTGTTAGGTTGGGTACTTCTAGAATTACCCTCGTAATTTGAAGTATAGCATTCTTATTTTTGAGTAACTACACACAGATCAAGGAATAACTTGAGAGTGGAAAGAAAGACATGGAAAAACTAAACAAATGCAGACATCAAACCTCCACTTTTAATTCCGCCTGAAATATACGAGCAGCTATTTTAGAATACAGCTCTTGACTGAGGCGTTTCCGATCCAAATTCCTTATCTCAAATTGAAGCATTTGTTCTTCTCTATTCTGTAACTCGTCATGAAAATATTTTGCATATGTCACTCATGCTGCTCTGAGCAATTGTATATCAGTTAGCTATCATCGCAAGTACTTGCACTTCTTATTGAACTCAAGCATATTTTATGGGATTGTGCGCACAGCTATAAAACGTACGTTTTGGTGTCATTATCGGATCTCAAGAAGGAACATAAATCAGGCAGATCGCTTGAACAATTCTAAGCCCTGTCCCATTCCAACGCGTCGCCTCATGTTTCGAGAGATTCAGGAAGTTCTTCGAGAGGGAATCTTTGTCGATAAGCGGTTTCCAAAAGCAATTCCATCCGTGACAGAGAATAACAGACGTTCACTAATGGTAAATTTATTTATGCTCAAAGATGAAAAAGCAACCGCTCAACATCTTGTGTCCAGCTCTGAACGAGATTAAGCTATCGAAACTCTCAAATACCACGTACCCTTTATATATGAGTATTTATAATATTTATTCCTCTAGAGTAATTCTTGAGACTGCCCATATAATGAGCACTGCCACCATTCACGACTGAAAAAAGCAATATAAAAATATAAGGATTTAAAATGGAATTAAGCGGCATAAAAATAATGCCTATTATTCGTCATTAAAGCTGCAGTTATTTAATACATATTTACAGAACATGGCTTCTAATTCAGAACCAGTACCAAGCCGCCCCCCCCCCCAAACTACATTGTACGTCATGTCTCCTCCAAAAACATCATATAATCAGGGTATTTTATGAGTACTTTAAAACTTTCTGTTAGATGTCAGGCTGATACATAAACATTTTTATTTCAGATGAATAGCACAGAGAAAATATTCAGTAATGTATTCTTCTCCGTTATCTATGACTCTTCCAACGATGAGATTGTGTCTTGGTTCCACGCCTGAAGAAATCTGCTGATTTGGAGCTGAAGAAGACGTCAAGTGAAGTCTGTATAGCATCTTCGATATCAAAACAGTTCTCTCGAAGATTGCTGTATAGAGTACGGATAAAGAAGTCTGAGGGTGCAAGATTTGCAATCACCTCCCAACCAAGCTGCTGAACTGCTGCTTTCGTCAAGTTAGGTGGGTATTTTTTCTTCAATTGTGGCTGCTAAGCGTCTGAGTTATTAATAAATTTCAACAGTCCTGGGAAGCAACTCGTAGTATAGGACGCCTTTTTATCCTACCAGACGCATAACACCATCTTCTGTAAATGGACAGAATTTTCTTCACGGAGTGCTGCCCTTTCATTTTATGATGTTGACATATAGACACCGTTTTTCTTCACCAGTAACATCTTGCATAGGAATGGTCGATGTTTTTCGCGAGCTAACCATTGATGACCAAGCATAAATTATTTTTTCAAGCTGATTTTTGTTGTTTTCACTAAAAAGCGCGCGGTACCCATACATCGGAATATTTAATCTTGTCCATGTAATGCAAATGTCGCACGATGGTTGACTGATCACAATACAAGACATCTGCTAATTCTCTGATTGACTTACGTGGATAATTGTGGATTAAAGAGTTCAGAATGTATTCACCAAAGCCCAATGGTCCTTCTGAAAGTGGCGAATCACTCACATCCAAGTGGGTCTCTTTGAAACGACATTCCTGACGTGCTTTCTCTAATGGCATCTCCCCTTAAACGACCAAATGTTTCAAACCGCTTCGCTGCCTTTGCTCTCTTTTTAAATAAAATAAAACAAACAAACAAACAAAAATGTGATGATAGTGTTCGTTTTTTATAACTTGACATTACATTTTCTTTAATTCGCAAATAGCGCAAACGTTCTTCAAATCTGCTACATTCAAGGGGTGGTTACAAGCACAACGCTTCAAATAACATAGAGAAGATTACAACCATTAAGCAATGTCCTAGTAACGCAGTGTTGTGATGACGAACCAAAACGAACATAACGAACTTAAGAATCAACCTAGTGTTTCAGGCCTGCCATGGCAACTGAGGCAACGCCGGGGTCACGCCCTTCGTCTGTTCTAATAAAAAGTCTGTTTCCGCGCTGATGGGTAAATGTAAACAGTCACATTTTTCTGTTATAACAAACCTATGACTTCTTCCTATTTTATTAAAATGCAGTTTGCAACTAAGATATTAGTAAGGCTGCAGTGATAATCAGTCTAATGATGCGCCAATGTTATGAGTTACCAGAGCCTAAAAGTTAGGCAAAATGCCTTTCTAATTTGGTGGATATATTTAAGGAAGGTATATCCGTAAATTTGACTTCGGTAAGGCCCTTTTTATTTTGCATTTTTTTTGTCTTTTGGCTTCTATAGCATACTTTAAATTTTAAAACTCTTTTACGCTGTTTCAGAGTTATGGCTTTCTTCTGCAGTTATTTACGAATACATAAAGTTTTTCAATATATCGAAGTGAAAAGTTTAAAAATTAAATGGCATAATCACATTACAAAAATATACACTAGGAATCTTGATATACATTTATTTCTTTTCAAGCGGTCAAAAACTTTCTACTTAATCCATTCACTAAAGCTCCTTAAATAGCAGAACCTTCATTAGTGAAAGGAACGCGTGGTTACCTCCGGCATACGAATACCAGGAAATAGAGTGATGAGGGAAGTACTGTAGTTTTGAATAGTCCTGGCGAATGATCTTATATCGATATGCAGGAGACAATTCTAGGAAATTTGTGAGGGGATAACTTCTCATCTGCACAAATGACAGTTTCAAACGAGAAAGAGAGAGCCGTGCTATAAACCGTCCCTATAATGTGTTCAGTATGGAAGTAAGAGAGATACTAATCTGATTCCCCTATAAACGCATAAACATAAAACAAATTCGACCAGATACCACTGTGCATCTTTTGCTCATTCGCCAGGACTACTCTAAACTACTTTGACTTGGTCAACATTTCTATGATGTCCTGAAAAGTAAAAGTTCTGTTATGCTGGGATTAGCCCTTGTATTGCTTTAAATATGGTTCAATTACTTCAGTAGAAGTAAAAAGTCGATTTCCATGATGAAAAATGATCTCTCTGTCCCTGACCGCTGATATCTTGAGAAAACATCTTGTTGCAACAAGAAAAGTAAGGTTAATAATTATGCCGTAAAGAAATTATTAAGTATTGTAAATAAAGCGATGTTATTCTCTGTTTTCATTTTTAATAAATGCCTTTTTTAATTATATTATGGACACTTTCAGGATTTAAGTGTCTTTTTGCCTGTCTATTTTAACCAAAATAAATGCCTGAAATTTCGGACTCGTTAATTACAGTGTGCTAGTGAAGTAGTGAAGTAAATCTATCAGCAAACTAAGTAAATTTGCTCGGACGGTATAGTTCCCGAGATTCACATTCGGGAGGTCCAAGATTCAAATCCTGCGTTCTGCAAACCTGACTGGAGTTTTAAGTGTATTTGTTCAGTCCATTTTAAGAAAGAGCAAATGCAAAGTTAGTATATCTGTGCCACCTTCCATTTCATTCATTCCAGTCTATCATCGAAGCGGCCCCTAACGTGGGATTGACTATCAATCCAGGGAGCCCCCATGCATACCCTATATGCGTTCAGAATAGATACCTGACAGGCGAATGATCGTGGATTTGTGAAGTCCCAGTGGAAGTGAGTTCTACAAACGGAGAAGGGTGTACACAGTGAAAAAAGAATAAATCTGATTCTTTAGAGAAACTTAAAAGAAAACACCAAAGCAGGAATTGGAACTATTACGGGAGCAACGCTTTTCTGAATGATGCAAATTTTATTATAAAAACACATGTATCGTTTCAGACAGGAGCCACTTTCAATAACTCTTTTAAGCACACCCCGAAAGTTGAGGCATTTACTTTGGTTAAAAAAATCACTTAAATTTTCAAAATAGGCCGTAATATAATTAAAAATTATAAATATCACACTGAATTTATTAAAAGTGAAAACAGAAAGTAATATCACGCATTATGAATAAAAATTATATCTAAAATATTTAATAATTTCTTTATTTAAGCTACTTTTCTTTGTTACAAGCTATAACAAGATGTTTTTCAAGGTTTCAAAGGCCAGAGTCAGTCTCTTGTCGGAGAGAATGCTTTTCATCTTGGGAAAATAACGTTCAACTTCCACTGAAGTATTCGAGCACATTTAAAACTTCGGAAGGATTCATAACAGTTACAACATACAATTTACCTTTCAGGACATCATAAGAATGATGATAAAAAAAAAAGCAGTTTTGAATAGTCCTGGCGAATGAGTAAAAGATGCTGTTGTAAGTAGAGCGTGTGGCGAAAGGAAAGTGTTCGCTTGTTCTCAAAATGAGAAAGTGGTGAACATTTTTTTTTTCATAATCAGGGAGGACGATCCTGGTGGGATTCGAACCCCAACCTCCCGCTGAGGAATCCGTGCCTTAACGACCTCGGCCACCCGTGGCGGTATTTTTGAAGACAGCTTTCTAAAACTATCAGTAAATGAGATATAATATTTGTTACATCAAATTCTTTTAAACATGTGTTACACTGGATGAGATATGCTGTTTTCTTTTACATTATTTGAGTTTTGGCACACATCATAATGATGAAGTGCATTTATCTTCTGGTAATTGTTCTGTGCAGAATAAAACCCATACAATATCATAAAAAAGTTATTAAGTCTTATGGATGTAAACAGATTAATAATTTAGAGCATTTCTTTCCAATTAGAGGCCATAACTTCTTAGATTGTGTTACAGATTTTGCCGTCATCAAAAATGCCTTCGAAGATATCACAAATTCTTTAGTTCACTAAAATTATAATTTAAAGTTTCTCTTGAATTTACTATTGTAGAAGTTACTCCACAAATAAACAATTTACAATTTCAAAAACTGATGGTAGAAACACTGCAAGGAAAATCCTGTATCACTTGCAAGTGCAACTATTTTCTTTAAGCTTTTCTGCAGCAAGGAGTTTGTACCTGTAAACTTTTTCCCTCTGTTTTAGAGGTAATATTTAAACATATAGCACACCATTAAATTACACTACAATAAGGATATTTGTAACCTGTATAATTTTGTGTATGATCAACAACACCCAGAATTGTTGTCGCAAGACAATTCATCAAGGGGTTAACCGAAAACTTGCCATATTCATCCTTCGCCATGATTTCCATTCCAAGTGTAGTGGCATACTCTGAAGGGATTACTTTTGAAGGAGGAAAATTCTCCCATATATTGAAGAAAAGTAGACAAGCATTCATGAAGAAATCATAAGTTAACGTTCAGAGGTTATGTATATGAAAAACTATACATCCTTATATCATACATCCGTAACAACTGATTGCTCAATGTGTTTCTGTAAGAGTTTGACAAATTCTTTGTACGTTGATTATTTTTAAGGAAAATAAGGCGTATTCAATAAAATGCTATTTAAATTTTACAATTTTTAAAATTAATGGTGTATAATATAAAAAATATACTTTTGTTAACAGTCCAGTTTTTTAAATAGGCAGAATTTCTAAGATAAATTAAAGCTCGATTAGTTATAATTATTATTTAAACACTTTAAATAACTGATATGATGCTGTAATTAATTCCTAGGTCTATAAAGAAGCTTCAAACTGCATATATTAAATTGTTAGAAAAAATTCTCATATAAGATTAATATTTAGATTTTCGTTATAGTTCTGTTAATGTCTATGTTAACGTTCCTCCTCAGTGCATGTAACAACATGTAATGCATCAATTGATTTTCCCCACCAGTTCAGTAAAGTTCATGGTTCAGCATAATTCATATAAATAACACTACGCTAGTGCCCTTTCTGTTACACGTTCCATGCAGCTGCTTTTGTTCATACTCCGTGAATTTCTCTTTGTAAGCTAAATTTTCACTTCGAAGAACTAATTAAGCAAATATTGTTAGTAGCCCAAGAATGCTATTTTTAAACCAGTAGTAAAATCCAACTAGCATGAACTCACGTATAAATTACCCTGGAAAGGGCATATATTAGTATGGAAAACAATTTGAACTAAAATACGAGAAAAAAAATCACAAAAAAGTTTGGATGCACAGCAAAAAAGTTTAGTTTGGGACACGAAATGGTTCGTAAGCAGTAGGGCATATAGTGTCCTGACGATCGAACTAATGCATATGCGCAGTAGCTCACAAAACATTGCCATTGTCGAATTGCACCATAAAGGAGCAATAAAAAGGTTACTGGATTTTTTGTTTTTATTTCTTCAGAGGGAGCGAAACATTTTAAAATCTACAGCACAATGAAGGTGGCTCAGAACGGAGCAGCGGCGGAGCTTGTTGGGTTGCACTATTCCCAACATTACTACAATGCGTTTTTATGTAAGGGACTGCATTGCGTCTTATGTGTTTGCAGTCGTGGTGCAAACCATTAGTTCGGCAAGTTTATGGAATATTTTGATCCAGGGACGTGAAAGGAAGCGGTAGGAAAAGCCCATATCAGTCATTATGTGTATGCACCCCCTGAAACGTCATCTCTCAACATGAGCATTTCCAGGTGTGTTTCCCTCGAGTTTTATATAACCTTATTAATGTTGCTTTACAAAGTTGAATAAAATGTTTAAAGGGCTATTAATGCTTTTAACTGTCTGCATTAATGGCATGAAAACAAGTACATAATTCGACTAGGTAACCAACACTTTCTTCCTTCCAAAATTAATCGTTTATTTCCAAGAAGCAGTTGCGTGACATAAAAGTGTTGCAGCTCTATCTCCACGTAGGCAGTTTAATTTTTTAAAAAAATTTAAGTATCTACTACATAGTTGAAGTATAAATATATACTGATATACACAATTAAGTAGAAATCAGAAAATAGATCACCTTAGTCATTAGATTTTTTTTGTTTCCTAAAGCTGCCTCTAGGGGTGACGCGGATTGCATATAGAGAACCACCGGAGTCAAAACACAAGCTATTTTCAGTATGTAGCAATGCTAAGCAAAAACACTCGTGCAATCCTCGTGCCTTCTGAGTAAAAAATAAAATGAATAAGACTATCTGTTTTTAAACATTATCCACAATTATATCTTCTCACTGTTTTAGACAACTTATTACAAAACAATTACAAGACTGATAAATTAAAAACTACTACATACTCGTATATTTCAATATAAACTAGGCACTAGGTATATAATAGAAAAATGAACTTTTAAAAAATATATTTATGTTTGTACTTCATTTTATGCAAATGCAATAATGCATCTTAGATCCGGAATGGCGCTATGTAAAACCGAATCTACAAACAGTAGATCACACTAATCGCTTCAATATAGCCGTAAAAGTAATGCTTTAAGAATCCAAAAGTTTTATTTTTATAGCAACAGACTATAAAACAAGTAGCCAAATAAATATTACAATTTTTACTTTTCGGCTCTCTCCGCTGCCGCTCATTAATGGCTAGGCGTTCGAGAGCTATAGTACAAGGGCACTTTCTAGCCCTGCTTGTAGCGTCAAGTTGTAATAGAGACAACGATACAAATTGAGATTAAATGGAAAGGAACAAATCACACTGATTATTCGACGAATTCCACAGGTTTTTGGGCACCTTAAATGCTAGAATTATGTTTGTTTATGCTGCTTTTTCGCTAAAAATTGAGACAGTATAAAATGGCTTCAACCTCCATCTTTATATTACTGGTATTAGAAAAATTATTTATATGCATTATAAATCTTATAATGATCAATTTGTACTGTTTATATGTCTGCATATTAATAGTTAAGTCATGTTGCGTATTTCTTGAGTATTATAACAACTTTTTACAAAGCTTTTAGACATAAACCAGGAAGCGTGTTTTGGGAACGGGACAAAAAGAACCAGATGGTCCTGTACATCTTTTGTATGTTTTGTAAGAAGCTTTGTATAGGAAGGGTCGTCTCTAAAAATTTGAAAAACAGTGGGTCAGATCCCTAGGTATTGTATGAACGGACAGAAGGGTTAGTGTTTTGTTAAAATCCAGGACAGGCTGGGCAATAAAAAATCTATTTATGCAACAGAACCTTGAGGGTGTAATAACTTGTAACCAACATTAAGTAACGAAACCTAGGAGAAAAACAGAAGCCAAAAAGGGTAAACAGAGCAGTAGATCGGGGAGTTTGAGGAGAAAGATGCAAATGTTAACAGGAAGCCATATCGAAAATAGTGTACAAAGAGAAGAACCGTGGTATGGTGAAAGAATTACCGGGCAGGGATAGTCTAGAACCCATCGGGTTAGTCGCTAACACTTATCAATATTCTCAGAACTTAAAGGCGGTCCTTGAAAGATTAAATTACTTAAATATAAATAAATCGTGTTACAGTAAGATCTACGATTCGTGTTCGTCTTGTGCATAATTCCCAGTCCTCGCCCATACGCCTGAGAGGGTCACAAAATTCCAGCAACCCACTGACGTGGCACGGCGATATTCCATAGCCAGCAGGAAGAGAGGAAATCGACATCATTCCGTCAGCTGTCAATTGAATCAACAAACTCCTCCCCCACTTATCACATTAGACCATCGAATACGATCGCAAAATTAATTGCATTTCTCTTGCAGCTAATAACAAAACTAGAAACGCTTTTCTTTATCAGCATCTGTTAACTTATGTTGTCACTACCATTTGTCTTACTTCATTGTTAGTTTCTTGCGCATAGCTTTCTACTCAGTGATGACCAGCATTTAGAGCTCACGAGGTGCCCTAATCACAGATTTCTGGGTGTCTGTCTAACACGTACCACGTTCTTTTCTGCCGAGGAAAAAATCCATACATACAAATTTCGCATTCTACTAATATACTGAATTTATTATTGGTGGCAGTTTACCATACTTAGTCCTGAATTTCGGTCCAACATCCATGGCACAGCTGCTGCTATGAAATTACATCACACAGACAGCTTTATCATCAGCAGATTGCAACTAGCGTCAATTGAAGGCGTTTTATGGAAATATGTGCTTGGTGGAAAATGCAATACAAACAAACCTGATTGGAGTTTTTCATCTGTTTGGTATATTATATACGAGATTGATATCTAATCTATTTTACGATCATTAACGTCATTAAAATACAGATCTCAGGCTGATAGTTGCGATGATTGTTGCGCTACGTATGTTCCTGTCAAACAAAAATGCACATTTTCGCCCGATGATGTCAGAAAACCTATATCTGAAATATCGCTTAGGCATTCTAACCCTAAACTATAGCGAAAGACTTTAATGGGTTAATATTTCCCTAAAGCGTGTTGCTCCATTTGATCTTTACACGTCCAAATTAAGGCGTTTAAATGTAATATTAAAAATTAATATTACAAAAACAGAACAACGTTGAGGGGTATGTAAATGAGTGGCAGTGCCCAGGGACGGGGAAATATATTGTTATTTTACCATAGCATAGAATAATTTCTTATATATTAAGAAAAGTCTTATAGTGGAGTAGTAGTTTAAAATGAAATACAGGGCTGCTATATATACCGCATCCCTCCTCTTAATGCCTTAAAAAGTTTTCAGGAAACGACGTTTTTCTCCAATGGGTACATTCTGCCAGAATATGTACCCATTCCTCATTCCTGCCACAAAATGGGCAAATTCTGCTACCAAAGCTACCCGTTATATTTTGATCGTTCCAACTTCCAATTCTAAACCAGGCCATTCCCAATCTCTGCTTTCTCCCTAGAACCAGCATGTATACCTCTTCACCCCATTTAGTTTAATTTCATTCGATAAGCTCAAGAAGACTCTGCCTCGATTTCCTGCCTGCTGATAGCCTCTAGCCTTGTTCTTACCTTCTTCCACACGTTTTTATTTGCAGTGCCTCGTTGCCATAATGAACCAGGTCAATTGCTTCTAGTCCTCTTTCCACCTTTACACCCCAAAATGTTTGTGTTATATTTTGCATTTGGTGCGTACAGCAATTAGTACGGAGTGTTGGCTGGTATCCGTACATTAGTCTTAGTCAGTATTTCACCATCTTTGTTTCACTATTAATATTATCTTAAAACAATCCACGTTTCTCGTGACCGCACAGTTTGGCGTTCCTTTGGAGAGTCCAAGAACCCTTTTCTTGAACTTTATTTACATATTTAGTTTTCCCCCACCCCCATATTTCACTTCCATATAACAGAACAGACTCAAACATAGCTTTGTACATCCTCTCTATTGTAACTACCGGTATATCTGGAATTCGGGTCAGAACACGTAGTGACTCATTTATTTGACCTCGTGCTTTATAATTAATAATAGATAAGTGATTATTCCACTTAAAGTTTACTTCTAAATAACAAAAATGTTTAACCTTTTGTATTTGTTACCCCCTGTTGTACCATTTTTCATCTCTGCCATACATGTAGCCATTTTTAAAATGCATTGTTTTGGTTTTGTAAACATTTACTACCACACCCAATTCAGTCAATAATCTTCTAGATTGTGAATGCTTTTCTGGAATCCATCTGTTGCTAGAGATAATGTTTTACGTAGTCGTATATATCCAGCATATAGGGAAATACTAATCAATGATTAAAACTGACACGAATTCAACATGTAAAGAAAATGTCCATTGTTTCTTTGCAATTGAATTCTGGTTCCGCCACACGTGTCGGCTGCTTCCCTCTCTTTCAGAGAACGAGGTTGTCAACGGATTCTGGGTCGTCCCACGCTCCTTTTGCCTGTCCCGAGGGACCCATTTTGTTCTTCTAGAAACCCATTTGGATGCGTATAGCTTCGATACCAGGCACCCATTTTTAATTCAGTTCGTACATTTATAGTGCCGATCTGTTCCATGATATCCACGTTTCTTATTCCTTTTTTATGAAAGCTTTCAGAATTTTACTGTCTCCGGTTTCTTCTGAATTATTTGTGTAGCCCGTTGTGCGCTTTCAAACCGACTCTAGTAGCATATACATACGTCATTTGCTTATTTTACAATGTACAGATCTCAGACGATCTATCTGTTGTGTAAAGAATGAGAGACTCTTGCCAAGATAAAAGGTGCTAAAATTACCAGATATTTGTTTTCTAGGATGGGAATGAAGCTCAAATTTTGGGTGGGTGAAACGTTAGCGAGGCATGAAATTCACGAGCCACGAAACCTTCGAATTGGTAGTCACAAACGCAGGACCTCAAAAGCGGACAAGGATTTCTTTTAAATCTCTTGATTACAATCTTTTCTAAACAAAGCAACAACAGTAAACATGAATATTTGCCTATTTTTTCACAGTGCGGTGGAAACCTTTATTGCTTACATTGATAGTTTTTTGAGAAGTTTATTTGCTTCATTATCTCCAGCACATTTTCGGGCGTACTTGAACATTTGTGATTGTTGCTTGGTAACAATAAACATAGTTTAGTACATTGCTCAACTGTTTCATGCAGTGGTCCTGGTGGTGTAGTGGTTACCATACCAAGATCGCGGGTTCGAACACGGCCAGGACCGATGGATTTTTTCGGGCGTAAAAATCCTAAGTATGGCTTCCTTCGGAAGGGAAGTAAAGCCGTGGGTCCCGTGTCGTACATTTACGGCACGAAAAAGAACCTCAAGCCTGAAAGAGAGGCCTCTGAGCAAAATTAGTTGGCCGTTTCACGCCCTGAATTGAATGGGACGCTGATGATCTGAGATGTTAAAGAGCGTCCATAAATAAATCAATCAAAAAAACAAGTTCTCTCAAGTAACTGTTGAAACTGAGAGTAACATGACATAACCGAGCGCTTAGAAAGTGGAAACTTCGCTGATTTTAGAACAAAAAAAAATAGTTTTTAGCTATTTATTTTATGCATACGTATAATGTGAAACTAATTTTATTCCGTCATTTACTGGGCTGTTCAATGAAAATTATTAAACTCTTTTTACAAGTGTAACGTATACGCGATAGTAGTTTCATTATTGTAAACTTTCGATTCCCACATGTGATAGGTGTGCAAGTTGAGACATGTTCAGTTGTGCCTATAGCAAAATGGAAGTGACACACGAGGAACAATATGCTGTTCTGTAATTCTAATTCTGCTTTCGTCTCAACAAAGCTTTAGCTGAGGCCTAAGGAGAGAATGGGGGGGGGGCAGTAATTTTCGAAAGAAGGCGGACCCTTCCAGTTTCAGCTCTAATGGAAGAAATAATTAATACCGCTGCTGTAACTATGAGACAGGATTTTCGAATAACATTAAGAACACTTTAAAAAATTCTAATAATTTCCCTGGATGCTATCCAATGAAAAGTTGCACTAAAGATATGTTCCTTTACGACGGGTTGCAAAACTGCTAATCCCTGCGTGCAGGGACGGATGTAACTGAAAATGTTACAGTTTCTTTCAAAGGTAATCACTGCTAATGAAACTTGACTACATCATTTCGATCATGAAAATAATAAGTAAAGCTCTGTCTGAAAGTCTCCATCACCAACAACATAAAAAGATTCTGCTGAGAAAGTTATAAACATCTCATTTTTCCATATGCAAGGAATTGTTTACCAGCATGTCTTACGCGCACATACAACTGAAACTGGACAATACTAAAGGGAAATAGTGAAAATTCTGCAAGACCATATCACATGCAAAAGATGAGAGATTTCCACGTAAGAAGGTGAATGTTGCACCGTGACAATACACCGGCCGTGTTGTTGCTGATTATCCCACAAAAATCAATATGAAGTGTGTCCTTAACCCTATCAATAGTGTTTTTCTGTAAATTGGGGAACCGCCTTCGCGGGAGCCATTTTCTATCATTAGAAACAGTGGAAAAGGCTGAAGGACGTTGGAAATGATGATATCCAGGATATCTTTGAAACACTAGTACAGGTGAATTGAAATGGAGACTACTTTAAGGAAAATCATAAAAATTATAAGGATGAGTAAAGGAAAATTGCTAAAAAATGTTGATCTTTATTTATTAAACAGCCCTCATATAGTACACAAATGGGGTAGATTTAATCTTAAAAACAGCAAAGTTATGCAACGTGTAAGCGGGGAACATTAAAAGAAATCCAATTAATATCCCAAAGTAAAACACAACAATTTGAATAAAAGACTTTATACACAGTGCATGAGCACAAATGTTTTAATAAAACATCTGCCTTAAACAAATAAAATTATGAACGATGTCTAAAATGACAATACCTATATTTTATTAATTGACCCTCAAATCCAATTCCAAATTCAAAAGGCAACTTTAGGCGTATATAACTCCATATATTATATTACAGTACAATAAAGCTTTAAGATAAATTACACCTTATTCATTTTGAAGAGAAACGGAAATAAGTATATACAAATCCCGCTGTCCCGGAGGCGACCCTCTGTGTGTGTGTGTGTGTGTGTGTGTGCGTGCGTGCGTGCGTACGTGTGTGTGTGTGTGAAAGGAAGGCGAGAACATGCCAGCCTAGCGGTTACATGATTGCATGGCAAAACTTTCGATACGCAAGGAACCAATCATTAACTTGCGAACCATCCTGACGTGCCCAGGTGAACAGGATAAGAAAAGAAAGAAGGAAAGGTATCAGGAAACAATAAAATGCGCGCAAAAACGGCACAATATTGAGAGCCAAAGTGTGATAGGGGGAAGAAAACGTCTATTTTAAGTCGAAAGTTTACATATACATTTTTTACACTCTAGTCCCTACGTCTATTTCGCTTTGAATTGAATCTGCAACACGGATTGCACATGTACATATGCTTTATGATCTTTTTATTGACCATTATAAGAAATAATGTACGGTATGCGAATAAAGTAGTGACAACACAACCGGGAAGGAGTCATGGGCAATCGTATGCGATACAAGACAAACGGTAGTCGTGATTAGAGATATTGTTGAATGATAAAACCGGTTGCTATGACGCAACAGGATTTGTTACTGCGGGTGGTCAAATGTAGAACACTATTTTTAAGTGCTCTAATGCTTGTTTACTAAACTTGAGCTGCGGTCGTGTGTAAAAATCGAGGTAGCCCGTGCACGCCAATGTCATCAAGGGTTACTTGAAGCTTGTGGTTATTACACTACCGTATAGAACGGTTGCTAGTTAGGTCCATGCATTTCGTATGGGTGGGAATGAGACGGACATTTCCTCGCACAGATTGCCTGTTCATTTGTGACGAACAAGTGGAGTTAGTGCGAGGTTTGTTGACCATCGTTGGACTGTACGAGAATTATTCATCGAGGTTAGACTCAGTCATCATCTGTGGCATATCCTGAGGAAAAATCTCAGGTACCTTCACTTTCGCTGTTTAAGTTTAGTAAACATGCTTTAGACCAGTTAAAAACAATGTTCTACATTTAACCACCCACAATAACACAGCCTGTTATGTCATAGCAACCGGGTTTATCATTAAATACATCGACAATATCTCCAATCACGACCGCCGATTCTCCTATCGCATGCGAATGCGCATAATCCAGTCCCGACAGTGTTACCACTACTTTATTCATGTATTTTCTTATTTAAACACACCCAATACGGAATTAAACTTTTCCCCTTAATGTAACATTGCTATGGAAGCCCTCAACCCTATATTACGCTAATGACAAGATAAAATCTCGTGGTAGTTTCTGTTTTGTAACTATGGATAGATAAATATTACGCCTTCTTATTTTCTACCACCATACAAGCTACAATTATAGTCATCTTAGATATTACATTCCTTAAGCAGCTAGGTGCAGATCGTTAAGTTGAATTCCCTGTTTTCCCCGGTTAAAACTATTAGTACAATGAAATGTCTTACATAAACCGATAGTAAAACATCTTTTACTTAAAACTCTCACTGGAGAATCATAGTGTTTGATGACAGCACGCAAGAGGTGATACTGCATTTTTTATTTATACTTTTAAACCAAGTCAGCCAGTATTGTTATTTATGTAGATAAAATTAAATGTTCAGAGTACGAAATCCGGCAGGAACTCTTTAAGGGGCATGCGAATTCTCTTAGCATCCTCAGCGCTTGCAGCCGTTTTAACGGCTGGTTTATTTACCCTTCCTTCCCACGTCCCTTCTATCTCCCTAATTACACGGCACGCCTCATAACACTTATACTCTCTGCGGGGATCAGTAATGTGCTTCTAAAAGTATGCACAGGGTCTAAAAAGTTGGTGAATAGGAATAAAAATAGTTGCTGGTCCCTTTCAACGGCCACAAGGTTCCACTAACAGTCACCAAACCCTGCTATCTATCTTGCTATTTAATTTTGAATCATGAACTCTCATCGAACTCTTTCAATCCTTTTCTTGCTATTTTTTATGGTATTTTAAACCTTGGTAGTTTAAAAAGCCTTGGAGACGGAGTTCACCTCTGGTGATCATCGTTCCTACTCTAGCCTTACTCACTCCTCTAAGACTAATAGGTAGTAGGAGTGTATTTATTTCAGTGATACCAATATAATAAATTTTCAGCACTCGCATGGGTTAAACGGACCGTTATATTAAATATTTCATAATTATCTTTAAAACAAAACCCGGTTAACAGCCTGAGATGTGACGCAAGGCTGTCTCACTTTCATCAGATGTTTACCTAATTTGGGGTCGGACATCTTTACGATGGGATTTTTCGTGCATTCCCCTTGTCGCTTTGGCGAACGCGGGGATGGTTATTTGCTTTATACGACTTTTTTTGCTATCCCGTTTCGTATAATTTCACTCCATTACACGATTGAAAAAGCCAGGCGTGGTGGGCTAGCGCGGTTTGACAGTTACTTGAGCTTTGGTAAGGTTTCGACCTCGGCGTCTAGTACGGAAGCGACCCTTCTGAATGGCTCAAACTTCTTGGATGGGAATAGGGGTGTACTATCTAGAAACTACGTCCTTGGATCCTGACCGCCCAATGTTTCCCTCACCTCAACCCTTTTTCTCGGAATTGCCCGTATTGGGGCCATAAGCACAAGCGGCCAGCTCTTGAGCAAGCTGAAATGCCGAAGAATCTTCTTTCCTCCCAAGCAACCCATTTAAATGCAGTAAACGTGTATGTGTGGAAACGTAATGAACAAAAACAAACGCGCACTACTTGAATCCAGCTTTACAGAATGCCACTGACGTTACCCAAGTCGCATTAACTCCAGCAGCAGACCACTTTTTTGTGGTAGATGCGCTGATTGAAGAAAGGACTGCCAAGAGCGCTATCTCAAGATTAACTTTGGAGTGTGTAAAATACACGTTGACAGTTAACCACAAGAGCCTTTTGTCTACTACTTTAATACTAGGTTCAGATCTAGTGCTTTAGTGAGACCTAGAATATTACCTACAAGATCCTAATAATCTTTCTTTGACTTTCCAAAGTTTCACACTATCGTAAGATGTAATTTGCAATCTCATGAAACACTTCATAAGACGGCATGTGAGATTTCCATGGAGTATCTCGAGGATGTGCTAAGTGTCTTTTATTCTCAGAGCATTATTTTGAAATTTTGAAAGTTAATGCATTTATAAATTTGAGCACCAATACACAATTTTTCTGTAACTAAAATGCACAATAGTTATGTCTGTAAAAGCTGCAGTGATATTTAATAAGAAAGAGGATGGTTAATTAAATATGTAATGGATGGAAGGAAGGATTTGAAAAAAGAAAATTTGATTTAATAGATTTTGGATGTAATCTCAGAGGTAAATAATAATTTCTTCCTCTCCGACGATGGTTACCGCTGTCTTACAGTTTTGCCACGACTGTTGAGACTCTGCTGCTGGATATTTTTATGGTCCTGTGACCATAGGGAAAGGAGTCTTGGAGGTTAATATTTTCCGTTATGGGAGATGGAACACAATTCATTATTCATACATTATTGCACTCAATTAATAAAGCTCATCCCCTTAATACTGTTCCAAAACTAACTACCACTTTCCACTAATAGAACGGAACTGAGAAAGCCCTCTACCGATATTGCCCCGCTGAATACTCTTGTAAAACTGACTGCGGGCCTCAAAATTGCAATACTAAATACACATGGCCTACGTGACTTTTTACATGTAGAACCAACCCAAGTGGCTGGTTTCTTCCCTTGAAGAGGTTATCGGCCTTGTCTTTTCATCCATATAATTGCCTCCATATGTTGTTTATTGTGCCTAGCCTGCTTAAGAAAAATTTCCAGAAAACATCATTTGCTTGCGTTATCTTTACAAATGTTGTTACTACAGGCAACAGAAATTCCAGGTCAGATTTTATGGCCGGGGTAACTTTTTGCACCCTGGCAATAAAATAATAATTTACACACAATATTCAACACTTGTACAGGAAAATGACATTACACGTAGCTATAAGGAAGTTACATAAAATTATTTGCTATAATTACTCTAATTAAAACATGGCAGCTCATAAATACTGCCTCACTATGCACAACGTTAAAATATTTTCGTAAATAGGAAAGATGGAATGTTTGTTGCACCTCTAAATCTGATCATTCGTTAACGGGTTCTTTTGCGTGTAGAAGTACAAAACGAATGTGGTCAATAATTATACTCCAGCAACTTCAGGCACATATAACGGTTTTTCTAAAATTCTGTACACTTTTCTCATAACTGGGTATTTCCCCAGCTTAATGGACAGTAACTCTCTCATCAAACTGTAAGTGAACAGCCTTATCTTTCAGCCGTGGCACATTATGTTCATACAAATCTCCTAATATTCCGTCTCCCTATGCACACATTCCCACAAAGAGAAATGAAGCTTACAGCGGAAACGAAGAGCACACAAGGAGAGGGGTGAGTAAAGCTTGAGGGTTCAAGCAACACTCAAGCTCCGTCATTGTTATTGTAACAACGTTTTGCACACAAAATACCATCGAAGCTTCAAATAAAGGAAGTTGCAGGGCGTACTAATAAACGCTTCAAGGCTTTCCATGCCTCCATTCAGTATCTACTCGACTGCTTTTGAGTAGCACAAGATAAATTCACAGAGTTGGTGCAAACGTAAATGTAGTTTAATTGCGACAGGGTTGGACATCAAGTTAACGCAGTTAAAGAAGTATTAATACATAAAAAAGAATTTACAAATGAAAAAGGGTAAACAAGTACCACATTTAACTCCTCTTTATCTTCACATAATACGAATGTTGGTAAACATTCTTTGTTATTCATAACGAATGCAAAACAGCTGCCGCGCTAAGTCAGCATTGCACGGCGCGTGATAAGGGCCATCTCATTCGCCGAATATAATGAAAGTATACATTATAAGGATGTGGAAATGCGGTCGTTTTATTTCCGAATCACCAATGCAGTATATAAATGAGGCCATTGTCTGACTTTTTAAGTTCCCCGATTCCAAGAGTAAAAAGAGCATAGTTTGAAGAAACTGGTCCAACAAATGTAAGAAGGCTGAAATTGAGGCTTTGATATTTGTCTAAACGAGGTCTTAGATCATGATTATTAATGGTCCTTGTATGGATTAAAAAATAACAGAAGAAAATGTGTTATATTTTTACTTATAAATATTTATTTAATCGTTATTCCTAATGATCATAGGATTGTTGACAAAACGTGGCTTGTATACATGGCAAGTTGAAACATGAGTTGCCGAAATTAATGCAAAATCTAATTACGTTAATATTACACAACATTTATCTCTAATTTTACAATACACCTTTTCGTGTTAAAATTTCAGCATTAACTATCAATATTGCAAATGACACCTAAATTAAAATACATGCAATATTAAAAAAAGAAACTTAAGTACATTAACTCATTCTTGAATGTGTTTGTATACATAAGCCCAGTCCTTCGGTCCTTTTTCTGTAAATATATCACAACCATCTTTGAAATGAATTCTTGAGATTACCACCCCTTCCTTTATAGCCCTAGTAAGATACCATACAGCTGCGCTTCAGTTGATAATTGCGCTGAAAGAGAGGGAATACAGCTATAAATGTGCATCCAACGGGGACTACTTTGAGAAATATCATAAAACAACGAGAATAGGTATGTTATTAAAAATTAATAATTATTTGCTTAATAAGAATAAAGTACGCTTCCGGACAAACAATCAGCGATACGTTGGCCAAGACATTCTTCAAGCGTTGTGTTCACGGAGCAATTGACACGTCGAAGTAAGGCCTCTTTACTATGGGAGTTGGATATTTTAAACTTTTACTTTAAGGTAATGTGATTTTCTGAATTTCTTTTCGGTAAAAACTCGGAAACCAAGCACTTTTTATTTATGTTCTTACAAGCTATTTTTGTTGTCCCCTTATGAAGCACTTGATCGTATTGTTCTCCTCTGGTTTCTGAAACATGCTGTATAAGTTTTTACTTGTGATATTAGTAATAATAATAATAATGATAATAATAATAATAAGGATGAAATATAAACATTTTGAGCATAAACAAAGGTCACTGATAAACACCTTTTTTCATTATGCTACATGATAGTGATCACAGATATTTTAAATTAATTAATACAAAATAATCACATTTTGCTTTCGAAATATTTTGGTATGTGGCGTATTGATACCTGGGTATGAAAAAAAGCTGTGAGTATGTTGCGCATGTTGGACATGTTTTATGTTTATGAATTCTAAAATTGGAAGACGATGCATATCTGGAGTGTTCTCGTAAGAAACTGCGTGATTTGAAACATGGTAAACATTGGGCACAGAAGAAGGGAAAGTGCCGAAGGAAACCACGGCTGCAGTTTATGGCAAATCTGCTCTATCGTATTATAAAGTTAAATTTTGGAGCAAGCTGACAAGGTGCGATAGAAACCCATTCAATATGACCCACATATTGGGTGGTCAATGGAAGCTACTTCCAGGGGATAGTTGAGCTTTACAAATAGACGAATTAAGCAGATGAAATAGTAGAATATACTTCCAGTACACATGTCAGGCAGAGCGCACTTTATAGTTCTGACTTGACCCTTCGGGTTACTTCCTCTTTCAGTTTTGAGGCATTTTCATCGTGGAGAGTATGTTTTCAAATAATGAAGATGTTGACGAACTGTATTCTATTGCATTGAACAGTTAGCACACACGGGTGTGCAATGCTTAAGGTAATACAACTGTGAAAACGTCGGTCCTGCTGGTGTAGTAGTAACATAACATATTTGCCTCCTAAACCCAAAATCGCGGGTTCAAACGGCCAGGATTGATGAATTTTTTGGGGTGTAAAACTCCTAAGTATGGTTTCCTTCGGAACGGAAGTAACGCGGGTCCCGTGTTGTACGTTTATGGCACGAAAAAGAACCTCAAGCCTGAAAAAAGAGGCCTCTGAGCAAAATTTGTAGCCCTGAATTGAATGGGACGCTGATGTCCTGAGGTGTTAAAGAGCACCCGTAAAACACCATAAAGTTCATTCTGGCTTCCTGGCAATTACAGATGATTGAAGTAATTAATCTTTGCAAAAATTGGAATCAGCAACTCTGTAATTAGGTGCAAGTATGTTATGCATCTTCTCTCTGTTATGAAACTTAACATGTAAAAGTCTACATTGTATAGTGTCTAATAACATTCATGAATGGTACTTTTTGTAATGTTTAAGAAATAACTTGTAAAAACGTAACCAGACAAAGGTAAGCTCTCGTCTTTCTACGAACGCAGAAAGCTACACAATTGGAAGGTAATCCCTTCTGATGTGAGGCTGGAGTTTGAAAATGCCCCTGCCTCAGGGCAAACACACGGCAAAGTTGCAGGTGTCCGAGCAAAAAGAGTCGTTGACAGTAACGTACGAAATCTGTTTAAATTCATATTACTGGCAAATAGCGAAGCATTCGACTTGAACACAATTTTCCAGCGAATAGAAATAAAATTCTGAGGTAAGCATTCACCTATCAGACACGTTAATACAAAATTGGCGGGAGTATTTCGCACTGTTGCACACGGATGGCGTCGTTTGGTATTGTGTATAAAAGGGCTAGATTTTTCTCAAAACGGGGCAGTCTCTCAGAATTTTCCAGGCCCAGATACGTGTGGCTGCCGGCGCGCGGGGATCAGCTGAAAAGCGGCCTAAGTACCAAGTGCTATAACGAAGCTTGAGCGCCAATCACTACGTTAACTGCCGATATAGCATAGAGTTGCATAGGAAACTCAATTAAATTAACAATTTCTTTGCTCTGGCACCTTTTGGGTCGATGCAAATAAATACTCACGTCTGCCAAGATTACCTCGCTGTGGTTCGACGAGAGACTTGAGTTCGCCCGGATGTTCACGTTATAAGAATAAACTTTATTAACAAAGTAAATAACGAAGCGTCATTTGTCGTCACCTTCTGAATCCCGTTCCACTCAGGCCCGGGTGGCACATAGCCGCCAAAATACAGTGAAACGCCCTCGAGAGAGTCACATCGAAGAAGAGCTAGGGTCATTAATAAACATCCGCCATCCCACAATCTTATTTCAACCAAATCAACAACAACCTGTGAAAGTGGGCCGAAAATCTTTAAATTTCGCATTTTTCGTTTTATCATTTTTATACAGTAGATGGTTTGAATGATTCTATTCCACTTTGATTTTTTACCTTGTGTACCATTTAACGAATCATGTGACAATTTAAAGGTATGCGTGCAGGTTTCCATTCCATGCTTTGAAATTTCTACCTTTGAATTTAGCGCCTTATGTTTTCTAAGGTTATTTAATTCCACTAAGTTTACATTAGTGACTGGAATTAAAGAACATTTCTCCCCCGAGTTATAAGCAAGGTAAAATATTGTAATATTCGCGAGTTTTACTGAAATTTTGGAGCTTCAATAGAGGCAGATGTGTTGGAGTCGTGCATCTTTCTATAAATTAAATATATAGTTGGCCTTTTATTTATCATTTTTCGTATATGGTTGGTACTTCAATTTTATATTTAGTTCGTGAACATAACCTTCACGTAGTTTTGTGCAATATTTATATTGATAACATCAGTAGCATATTACGACCAGTGGTGAAACACTAAAAAACTGTGAAACTTATCATTGCAAAATTAGAGTTAACATATTCAGGTGGAAATTATCTTGCAATTTTCCCTGAGAAACACACCCAAATTTCAATAAATAACAAAAACGATGACTTTAAAAAGTACAAATTACGAATGTTTCCCCAAAATCCGCTTCAAAAAGGGCAAAGGGACACTAAAATTATTTTCTGTATTCATCACAAGCTGTGTATAAACAGCACGGAGACATGCCGTTTCCAGCACGGTCCTCTATGTACCTATGTATAGGTTTTCTGATTACTTGTTTAATCCAGTATCGGTCGGGTCCCAAGCGAGCAACGCTGCTGTCAGTGGGGAGAACGGAGCACTGATCCTGTTTAAGGTCAACAACTCCAGCTAAAGAGAGGGGTAGTGACCCAACAGAGTGGGTAAATGTGACACTTTATCCTCTGAGGGAACGCTGTGAACACTGCAGGATGAGCACATATAGCGCATTAAGCCTTCCCTCCTACGTAAGGGGGATGTTCTCAACGCATTTAGTAATGTAGTCGAGAAGAAAAGCTAGTTATTTGAGACACTATGAAATTTATTCTTCCTCCAGCCTCCATCAGATCTTTTCGCAAGATATTTTGAGATAGAAATTGTTCCATTGTGCCGGTAAATTCCCTTGATTAGACAGTTCTTTCGCAGTTTCGGAAATAAATATTTTGGGTGGATAATCAAATACTTCAAAGTAAATTCATGCATTTTCTGTATTGCAACGAAGACCAATGAAAGGCTGAATTATCTTGCAAGAAGAGCATACTTAGAAACTGTATCATGTCGATTTGTCAGTTTTTTTCTGGCGTGGAAAACCAAAAATCGTAATTTATTTTGACTGTAGATTTTTGTTTCTGCTGATTTGTCGAATTGGTTTATTTACGGACGCTTTTAACATCTCAGGTCATCAGCGTCCCATTCAACTCAGGGCGTGAAACAGCCGATAAATTTTGCTTAGAGGCCTCTCTTTCAGGCTTGAGGTTCTTTATCGTGCCGTAAATGTACGACACGGGACCCACGGCTTTACTTCCCTTCCGAAGGAAGGAAGGATTTAGGATTTTTACGCCCCGAAAAAATCCATCGTTCCCGGCCGGGTTTGAACCCGCAATTTTGGGTTTAGGAGGTAAGTATAGCTACCATAGACCACCAGGACCGACGTTTCTATTGATGGAACTATATTTTGGCAATATTTATAATATGGCTCAAAAATGGAAATATAATCTTCAAAACGGAAGCAAAGAGAGTAGGAATTAGTCACAATGAATCATTTTTGATCAGCATTAAGACATTTAAAAGTATTTAGCTATTATATGTCCCATCCCAGACCCGTTTATATTCACTTTATTGGCCCTTCAAATTCATGTTACACAGCATGCTATCTAGCTAGTTTCTTATCTCCGTTCTCTCTGTGTTACCTTCCGCAAATATAATGTACCGTTGGCACCTAAAGTCTGTCCATTAAGAGATTAAAGTAGATGTAAACATATGGATCACAGAGCGGGGAAACAGGAGAGGGATTTGGAGAAAAATTAAGAAAAGCCTGAGGGACATTAATAAGCAGCCAACTCTTTCGGATTGTGCAGAAAAAAACTCACTGGAGATGCAATCGAAGCTGAAAATTGGACGGAGGCTGGAACATTACATCCAAATAGGGGCCAAATTCAGCAATCAAGGGCTCGCTTGGTTTAGGTTTGGCGTGTGACGAATGACTAAAGTAACAGACCGAGAGGGTGCGCGAATTTGCTATATGTATATAAATTAACAGTAATAATAAACGTAGATAAGGATAAAACACCGAGAAAAAGTTACACTTGAAATTGCTATTTGAAATTGCTATATTTCGAACTACTGCGAGTTCTTCAATGGCAAGAAGCTAGACCACTACTTTAGACTACTTTATTTTTATTTTTCATTTATATATATTGTTTCGCTACGCATGAACAATCATAGACGTTCTGTTAAAACCAAGTCTCCCTTGCCGGTTGCCCAACATGCCTTATCTCCCTGTAAGGATTTTGATGGTGCGTTTAATCTAACACTTATTGATGCTTTACCTACACAATGCTCTGAAAGTTTACTCAGAGATAGAGAAATGGCCGCTATATTTTTACATAAAGCGCGTATACCACCTAGTTTAAATCTTACATATTAATTTTTTCTCCCACACACTCTTGTGGCTAGTTTCATCAGTTTCCATGCATAACGTTACCTTCGATACTCAATATTTACTTTTATCACTTTCACTTGTCTAGCTTCTTGCCATTGAAGAACTCGCAGTAGTTCCAAATATAGCAATTTCAAGTGTGACTCTTTCTAAGTGTTTTATCTTTATCTACTTTTATTATTAGTGTTAATTTGTTACATTGTTAATAGTGTTACTTTATTTGTATTTTTCATTTATATATATGCGTAGTAAGAATCATGGGAACATTCTGGCGTACTGCAAGGAAACGGAAGAATGAAAGTAGAGATATCTACCGGCCCCGTTTGTTAACGGGGGTCGAAGGCAGTGGCAGTGCTGGACTTTGTTGGCAAATAGGAAGGAGGAGGAAGGCGTAGGTAAATTTTTAAATACAGTGAGACGGCTCAGATCGGATGAGGCATACAACCGGAAAGAGGGGTAAGGAAACGTGAGTAACTGTATTATTTATGTGTATATAGGTAAGGTAATGTGCGTTATTTAGTTTTGTAGCTTTTTGTTTATTTTATTTACGTATTTAATTTTTTCAATTATACATTACTTCTTTTTCCATTAATTTATGTAATTATATCTGCTCTTTGCCTCTTAAAGAGTTAAATACTGGTTTGTGCAATATTCGTAGTGTACTAGGAAAGCACGTATTGTTCCAGGACCCGTGTAAAATGAATGAGCGAAATTTGTAAAAAAATATTTTATAAACAAATACAATACTACTCCTACTAATGTATCAACAAAACCACGTCAGTTATAAATATTTTTTCTTACATTTATTGTACTTTGCCAAAAATCCTTTGAATTTTCTATGCCTACAGTAATAATCGATGCACTCTTTCTGAGTATTGAAATTTTGATCATTTCAATGTTACATTTTGCACAACTTTTCTCCCGTAAATGAAATTATCTTTTCCTTCCACATTTAGGGTGCCTTCCTAAGCGCGTTTCTTAAATTTGACTCGATGCGCAGACAATGGGAGGATGCCGTGTAGCATCTTGTTATATGTTAAAAAGGGAAGGAACTACAGGGCATTTGGCAGATCCATTATTTTAATACAATATAAACAATTTGTTAAATTCTTGTACGGTCTTAAGGAGTAAGAACTTATACTGTACTTCTTTTGTAACAGTTTGACAGCTAACTTTTGGGAATTAAAACAGTGATTTAGACCTCTAAAATAAGGTCTAAATAGTGGTTATAAATGTTTGTATTTAATTTATACATGTAATTAATTAATTATTTTTATATTTTGCATCCGCTTTGTTATGAACTTAAGTAATTAAATATCATATATATAATCTTTGTTTAATTAACACAGCACTTTCAAATACAAATACTCGCAGTAGATTTTAAAAATTCGTCATTTAAACCCATGTAACTAAAACAAATCTAAAAAAGTATTTCAATTTAGTGCCGGAAAACAGAATTACAAAATGTTGATATAAAACATTAATTTCATGGTAAGATTTTGATTTTTGATTGATTTATTTATGGACGCTCTTTAACAGCTCAGGTGATCAGCGTATTTCATCGTAAGAAAAAATACAGTATCACTATCTATCTGAAACTTAAGAACTTATTTCATTTTTACAAGTAAAGTATAAAAATAACTTTTGAAAACACACTTTAAAAAACATGACAACTAGAAAAATGTTTAATACTAATAAGTTAATTATGGTAGGGTGTCACACAGTAAATTACAAGTGTATTTTTCAAATTTTCACCTAAAATTGTAT
This sequence comes from Metallyticus violacea, assembly GCA_030762175.1. Classification (NCBI taxonomy): domain Eukaryota; kingdom Metazoa; phylum Arthropoda; class Insecta; order Mantodea; family Metallyticidae; genus Metallyticus; species Metallyticus violacea. The sequence goes on along the minus strand of CM060830.1, from coordinate 54,740,016 downwards.
CTTTATTCTGTAAGTATAAGTTAGAAGGCAGAAAAACCACTACGGGTAGCCGAGGTCATTAAGGCGCGGACTGGGGGAGATCTGGGATTCGAATACGCCAGGACCGCCCTCCCTGACTGAGGTTTTTTCCAGGTTTTCCCCAGCCCTCATAACTGGCAAATGTCGGGGAGGTACCCTAAACTTAGGCCTGGAACGTTTCCTTACTTTAAAAAAAAAATGACCGCATTACTGACTTTAGGGACAACCTGTAGTCGGCACGGCTTTGTGGTACATTTTGTGAGCGACCACTTCTTCTTATTGGCGTTTTGAAGTGAGAAACAGCTGATTTTACGCAATTACTGTGGAAAGCAAAGAGAAAAATCACAACAGACCACTGTGATATCAAGCTATCGTAAATTTCAATGAGAATTTGTGCACCGTGTTACCCGCTTCGCCTCGGCGCCGTTCATTGATGGACAATTATTTCGAGTTGATCAAAGCAAACCCGTTGTGCTCCAGCAGTCCATAGTAATTGCAATATGGAGAGAAATGAAACCGCTCCTCCGTACGGCGTTAATTCCCTTGTTAGCCGTCGAGGTAATCCAGTGCTGTCCAACAATGGTGAGCACCTAATTGAGTGTGTCAAGTTCTTCTAAGGGTCTGCTCATTAGCAAGTGAAAGCATCATAAAAGCTGGCTGGGCAACAAAAATGTTCTGTACTCGGTCCCATGAGAGGAAAAGTTATTTCAGATAGAACATGAGTGATATTTTTTTACCTGCTTTATCTCCTGTTTTCCTATTGGATTGTAAATCTTTAACTGTTTGAGAACCTCTCGTCAAGTTTTCTTTGTGAGTGACCTTTCCAGTTTTACTTATGTTGGCAATCTTCATTCTTTATGTAAGAAAGTTTTTCTTCATTTCCTGTTTCAGTTTCTGCGTATAGGATGATCCATAATTCACTGAGCTCCTTCATGCTATTAGGGCCCATATTTTGATTACATTTTATCTTATACCCTTACGTATTACACATTGCTTTTTTTTTAATGTGTTTAACGCCCGTTTTTACTGCTGAGGCACCACAGGCGGTAAACACTGATGATACATGAGATGAAATGATAAATTGAGAAAAGGATTTTTTTTAAGGAAGGAAACGTTTCAGGCCTAAGTTTAGGATACCTCCCCGGCATTTTCAATTTATGAGGACTGAGGAAAATTTTTAATTTTAATTTTAATTCTGCAATACTTACATCCTGATATCTTGGTTCTACATCAGGACGTAATACTCCAGATTTCATTTATTTATTCCTCTTATATCTTTCAATACAATTTAAATTACAATTAAATTTTACAGATTTTAAAATCTACGCTACTAATACTATGACTAAACAAAATTAAAACTTCAAAAACAAAACCGGTACTGGAATCCAGCACTACGGCTATTTACTATGACTTATAATAACATCTACAATTGCAACTGGTACCCAGTAGCAATGATTACATTTAAACTTTATTAATTTACAATTATTATCCAATTTACTCTATGCGTCTTCATTTCTGCTAACGCTCGGTATCCGGGCTGCTCCCCACTGGAATTCCTGGCAACAGAACCTGGACATCAGTGGAGTTGCTGCCGGTCTCAAGCAACAGCTATACGGGACCATGGTGTCCATGACACTGTCAAGTGTTGACAGTGTAGTTTCCTTCACTTCTCTTTCTCTTGACCTCTGTCTACTTCTTCTCTCAACTGCTTCGTTTCCGCCCGAAAACTGCCATTATTCCTTTCTTCTGTCAATTCTACTCTCTTCTTCTTATTCAAATTGGGTATTATCTTCTTTATCATCTTTTTCTTCAACTAATTCTAGTTGTAAATATCTTTCTTGCCTTTCCCTGATTCTCTCGGATCTTCTAGGGGAATATACCATTTCTGGCCTTTGGATTTTTTCTCTTGTTTGTTTTTTGCCGTTTTTATACTCTTCTGCCATTTTGCTTGATATTTTATTTGTTAGCTCGTTCAATGCCCTAAAATCATCTTCGTCTCTCATGATGTTCCAGATGTGTTTCCCAGCAAGTAGTCGTCTTTCCTCTGCTACAAATGACTGGTATTTAGGGCATTCAAATGAGACATGTTCCGGTGTATCGATTACGTTACAGTCCGTACATGTATTATTTGCTTGTAATTTAAATCTTTGCAAATATGAGCAATATGGACCATGGCCTGTTACATAATGCACTAAACCCTTATTGGGATGAATGTGCTTAAATAGTAATCTTTCCTTTCTGGATGGAAATATTTCATGCACTCTTCTACCTTCTTTTATTTCATCCCATTCTCGTTGCCATATTTGTAATAAAGAATCTTTGATTTCTTTTTTATTCCTACACTTTTTACCAACAATGTCCATTATTTTTGAGTTATTTTGTTTTTTAAGCCAATAAGAGGCTGCTCTTAATCGAACTAGATAATCAATTGGCCATATACCCAATATTACTAGTAGTCCCATTGTTGGAGAAGTGGAAAATCTCAATAAAATTTTTCTTTGGGAGCTTCTTAAAGTACGTATAAAATGAACCTCGCGTGCCTTTTCCCCCCAAACTCCTCCTCCATAGTTTAATATGGCTGCAAAGATGCTATTGTGATAGATTTTTATTCCGTTAGCATGTATATTAAAATATCTTTGTCCAATATTGGCTAACTTGAACATAACTTTTTCTGCTCTAGTTCTTGTGTTTTCTACATGTTTCTTAAAATTTAGTTTCTCATCCAAATATATACCTAGATATTTATTTACTGCTTGTCTCTTAATATTTTTATTGTTAATTTTAATACTCGGATTTCTGTTTAAGTTTCCTTTTAAAAACATATATGATGATTTGTGAGGAGCAATTTCCAATTTTGCTTTTATGCACCAATTGTTTACATGATCAGTTATTATATTTGATCTCTTTTCAATTTCCTTTCTATTATTTCCTTCCATTATTAGTAGTAAGTCATCTGCATATGCGATAATATCTTTTATACTGTTTAATCCTTCTATTTTTTCTATTAGAGATTCCAAAAATATGGTCCATAATATCGGCCCTAAAATTGATCCCTGCGGACATCCCTTGGTAATTTCCTTTGTAATGATCTGGTTTGCACCCTTAACGTACACTCTTCTATTTTTACAATAATCTATTAACGAATTATAGATGCATTTTGGATATTTCTTTTTCCTTAAAATTTGAAACAGTACTGGCCACCATAAATTATCAAACGCCCCCGCAATATCGAAAAATATTGCTATTACATATTTTTTATTGGTTATTTTTGAAGTTTCTATTGCCTCGATTATGGCATCCTCTGTAGACTTGCCTTTTCTAAATCCAAACTGTTTGCTGGTCATACCAATCATTGATCTATATTCATCTATTCTTTTGCTCAAAAGTTTTTCTTGGATTTTGACTGAGGAAAACCTGGAAAAACCCTTAGGAGGACGATTCTGGCGGGATTCGAACCCCTGACCTTCCGCTCACGAGTTCGCGCCTTAACGACCTTGGCCACCCGTGGCGGTGTACGTACACATTGCTCTTAAGTATTAAAATCCTGAATACGAAATTCTGGTTACAAAAATATGAACTTTAATTTGTATTTCTCATCATAATGTTCTTTCTTCAAGGTTATTTTTTCAAGTTTTGCGTTCATTTTTGCTCTTTTTTTTCTTTCTTTTTCAGTTCCCTTCCAGTTAATATTTGTAATTATTACATTGGTCTACACAATTTTTGCTGAATAAAAACTGCTCATATTTTCTGATGCCTTACCGCATAGAATCTCTCAAACCAGTTTTACATTTGTTTCATCGGGCTACAGTTTTCCAGAAATCGGTATTATAGAAAATACTTTCTATTAATTGTTCATTGAAAGTTACATATAATAAATATTCTGAGAGATATAAGCAAGATAATAAATTGCTCACTGCGTGAATGGAACAATAGAGCTAAATCAGAGCAATGGGGGCATAAACAATTGGACATAAAAGGAATTTAGTTCCTGGAGGAAAAAAATGTGAAATGTGAAGTGTGAACCTTTGGTTTCTCCTTCTAATGTCCTTCTTCTACCATCCCATATTAAATTAGTCCTGATGAAGCAAATTGTTATTGCTCTGAATAAGGATCGTGATTGTTTCAACTTTCTTGTTACAAAGTTCCCACTGAAAACTAAAGCTAAGATAGCAGCAGGTATTTTCGATTCGTGAGTTAGATAAAATGACACCTTTCCTGTGTCGATGTTCCGGTTAGAGAAGTCAGCCTGGTTGGCATACACAAAAGTGACAGAAAAAATCTGAGAACTATAAAGAAGTTGTAGTTACATTTTAGAAATCTAGGGGGTAAAAAGAGTGTTAAAAGGTATTTTCTTAAGAGCCATATTGATTACTTTACTGCAGATCTTGGTGCAATGAGTGAAGAACAAGGTGAGCGGTTTCATAAAGACGATGGAAACCCACTAATCTCAAGGCCATTGGTATGTGTCAACGATGGCTGATTACAGCTGGCGTTTGAAAAGAGACACTAGTGAAGCACATAAGTTCTTCGAAAAAAAAGGAAGTTTTCTTCTCTATAATAGTGAAAAAGGGTGGAAATTCATGATTATTTACACATATCTCCCTTTTTTTCCAATATTATCATTAATATTTAAGTCAAAATGAAACATACAAAGACAGTTTTGTCTTAGCTATATGTTTTAAAACAATATTTTAATAAAAAAAATATAAGTACATTATTACATTTGATGTGATTTTGTTTAAAATCTAACCCGTTAGAGTAAAATTGAAAATATATTTGAATTCAAGGCAGTCATATAGTGAAAAAAAAACAAATAAATAAAAAAAATAAAAAAATAAGAAAACAGTTTGTAGAAGAGTGTTATATAAATATTATTATGAAACTACTTTTTACTGACTCATTTTTAGCCAAATGTAATAACCGACATTCATTGTTTTGATGTTTGTAACAATGATAAAAAAATACTTTTACCACAAAGGGCCAGTATTAACAGAGCAACACATCGCTTAACGAAGTACAGTAGAAAGTCTGCATATAATACTATTTAGTGTTGCGGAATGCCCTCAGTAGTCCGTTACACTCTCGCCAGGTGAGGAAGTGTCCCACAAGTACGAATGGACAGTGCTGCCAATGAAAACGTTTTTTTTTTTACTTAATGAAAAGTCTTTAGAGAGGAAAGTTGGATTTTCTGTGCCAGAATTTTCAATCAACCATGCCTAAAAAGGCATCTTAATCGTATCATTTGAGACATATTGTATCTGAATTCGGACGTGATGATTTTTCTATGGACGGTGAAGTACTATTTTGTAAGTTGTGCGAAAAAAAGGTAGCGGCCGAAATTATATTCACGATGCAGTACCACGTGGGTCGCGATAAGCGTATACGAGTAGTAAAACTCGCAAGTAAAAAGAAACTCACGTAACGTTTACTACACAAAATGTATCCGCAGAGGACAATAAATCGTCAAATTCTCAGGCACTTTTGTGAAGCTCTACTTCAGAGTTGACCTACATACTTAATCGCTCTTCTGAAGCAGCGTTTGCACTCACCAGTAAGAAAGAGCAATGCTGACGTGTTGCAGGCAGGATTACGATCAACGTGTGTTGATGTTGCGTTGCGTACGGAGCGGTACAGAACGCAAGCTCCAACCGCACGATTTGAGGTGGTGTATCTAAAATATAAGATTTGTCAATGATGTGATCTTATTCGCCAAAACACCGTGGCAAATGGTGACATTCAATATAAGACAATCGATGTTTACAATAACGAAACAGCAGTTGCAAGATTGCGGCGCTTCTGAGTGAGTCCACAAATTCGGGCAACACTCCGTTGTGCGATTTTTGTCTGGGAAAAGGTATAAAATCGAAGAATATTCTTAAAGAAATGCTTCGCACATACGTAAGAGATGCCTTTTACGTCAAGCGATTTAAATCTGCATGCAGAAATTCTCTGAAGGGCGGACACGTATCGAAGATGAAGACGAACACCGCGTAGGCTGGCGAACGGAGATCGTTACAGAGGTGACTTTGCAATGAGTGGAAGGACTTAATCTGAACAGACAGAAGCGTAACAATAGCCGTTGATATTGTTCATACGGCATGACCTGCCTCATAACTCATGACGTTTGGATTTTCACATAGTCTGTGCCGCGAATGCTGACCCACAACACAAAATGCAAGGAATGGGTCTGGCATTACAGCACCTCAATCGTTACCATGATAAAGCATATGAAATGCTAGCCCGTTGTACAAGGAGTGGGTTTACCATAACCAGCTCGAGACAAAGCGTACGTCAATGTACTGGAACATCTTGCGTCGCCTGCGGAAAAGTTGAAAGTGACACCATCCACCCAGAAAATGATAGCCTTCTGAGATCACGAAGATAGACTGTTCACAGTATTCCAGCTTCAAGGACAAACTATAAATGCCGACTTCTACTGTAATATCCTAAGGAAAATTGGTAAGGCGATTCAACGGAAGCGAACAGGACTTCTTACCAAAGACGTGTTGCTCTTGTATGACAAATCCAAAGTGCCAAAAGATTAATGAGATGCTGCGGAATTTCAAGTGTGATGTACCCAAATATCCTCCGTGTATCTTCTTCCAAGGGTCTTCCGTTAGTTCGGTCCTATGAAACAGCATCTTTCATGTGACCATTTTCCCAATGATGAAGCTGCAGAAAGGGAAGTCACCGGCTGATTTTGACAGCAGCCCAAAGAATTTCTGCTATTGGATATCAGGAGCTTGTGAAACAATGGGGCAGGTGCCTTAGTGTGCAGGAAGATTAAATGGTGAAATTTACTTTGGTATCCATTTGTAACTTAGAAAAAATATAAATATAACAAATAACGTCCAGTGTTTGCAAAATCCTGCTTGGGATTTCTAAACTCATTATAGCAAGCAATAATAAAAAGTTGTAACAAGCAATATCAAGATTACCGATAAATTCATGAACGAAGTGGGCTCAGATCCCCAAGTGATATTTATTAGACTAATGCATTAATAAAATAGGAATTTAAATATAATTCCTCTAAAGTTGACTTACAATATTGCTATAATTGTACATTTGTACTTAGCCTTTTCAAACAATCTTGCGATAGAAGAATGCCGATTGTCAGTAATGCCAATGCAGAAGACCAAAATACGGATTTAAGACTATTTCATGATTAGAATAAGAATAAAAGTGATATACGCTTGAAATTTGCGCACAGAATATTAACACTTGTTATGCTTATGAATATTTATTCTATTCAGAAACTGTGACTGAAATGGACAAAAGTCGATTATTACAATCGCTACCGTTCGATTTTCTAATACTGACTGAGGGGGAAAAAAATTAAAAGATAACATGTAGTGTCTCTATTTTTCTTTGTATTCTGTGGTTTGGAATTCCTAATGATAAGATTAATTTGCATATTTAACGCATTACCAAAACAAATTTAAGAATCCTCCATTTTGCGTTATGATTGTCGATTGTCCATGTTTTTGTTGCTATTAATAGCTCCTTACCGCCCCTAGCATAAGTGGTCAGTGATGTGTGTCAGGAATTTTATAGTGAAGGTACAGAGTTGCTTACACTGACCACAAGACAAATGTACATATCGTGATAAAACGTGATAACTTTTTTTCGATAATTTCAATCCGTTATCCAGCTGTGCTTTGTCACAGTTCAAAATTTTGTTTTGCTTCACTGGTCAATTGTAAGATGACATGACACGAGTGAAATAGTCAACGCTATTTATAAACTTGTTCTCGCAGTAAGGCTATGCAAACAAGTATATACTGAGTATGTAATTAGTACATTCCAAATTTATAAATTTCGAGCGCAGGTTCTCTGGGAGGGGCCTTAAGCCTGGGCTCCGTGTCGTAGATTTACGGTCGTTAAAGAACTCTTGAACAAAATTATCGGCCTTTTCATTTTCAAGAAATAGCGCAGTTCCCTATTAGATGCCGTTGGAGGCGATGGGCCTACCATCTCTCCTTTTGCCCTATAGAGATAAATAGGAGTACTTGAAAATTTTCTCATTAATTCACGGGAGGTGCTCATGTCTAAGAGGGAGTGATTAATATTAACTAACTAACTGTACAAGTTAACCAAGCATATCTTCGATGTTACCATATTTTTAAAAATAAAAATTGAATTTTTCGAAAACTATAAGAAAATAATAAACATTATTTATATTATTTTGATCCATATATAAATCTCCATGACAAACCTTATCTATAGCCTGTAGTCTAGAGCATCAGCAGGCAATACTATCTTTCTTACAATGAACAGCAACATACATTTTCATACATGAATACTAGATTTTCTTCAGTTGCTACTTATGCATGACAATCCGCAGTTCATAAACTCAATATTCAAGCAACGGTGAGTGGAGTGAAACGTAAGGATATACATTCTCCTCTTTCGTGCGGTAGAATATTTTTCATGGAAACAAATCAGCCGTTACTAGATATTTTTTGTATTCTTCCATATTGGTTTGGATTACTAGGTGATATATATTCTTAAAGTATAGTTTTTCGATATCAAACTTTAAAACATTCACCTCAAACTTGCAGATATCAGGGTGAATTTGAAAGATCTCGCAATGGATATGGAATAAGACGTTATAAGTTCTGATGCCTTTACTTTTCAATATGCTCTTCCATAGTATCAACTCAACTTAGGCAACAGATAATAAAAGAACGCATTTCTCCAAGATGCAAGCTAATCCTTCTTTAGCTTCATAACACAATGAAACTTTTGTTTCAAACAAAGAACTGTGAAATACAACAGTACTTCTGATCCTTAAAGTTTTTCATGAAAGTGGCACATAAGCTGTAAACAAAAACTTTCTTTTGACTAAACCAGCAGTTGTTTCACAGATGTATTTTCCAGTTACAGTCAAAAGAGAATTAGAGGATGATTTGATGCTAAATAACTTGGTTCGCATACTAATAGATGGCAACAGCAGCATCTGTACCTGTGGTCATAAGGTTTACTTTCTATGTATCGATATCCTTTTACAAAGTCATTGTATGGCTGTTGTTTAAACACGAGCGATTCCAGTGACAGTGAAAAGTGAATAAGAATGGAATCCATAGTGTGATTCATATTTGTTACCTTAAAGCGAAAACGTCAAAGGAAATTCTTGAAAGTATTTTGCCTACAATGTTGGCAATGTACTTCCCATGAAACCGTTCAAGCGTGGCAGAAAAAGCATCGAAGACACACCACATTCTGGAGCTCCAAAATCTGCTGTGCGGCTAGAAATCAACCATAAAGTCTACGATATTTTGGCGAGTTAACAGAGGCTAGGGCATCTCAACTAAGCAGGTTCATTTTATTTTCTATTGTGAATTACACATGAAGAAACTTTCCGAAAGAAGGGTGAGAAGTCTATTCGCTCCGGAGCAAAAGCAAAATGCCATGCGATTATGAACCAGTTATTCAAAATGATTACGAATATTCCAAAATATTTTTACGGCGTTTTGTCACTGTGAACGAATCAGCAGTCTAAACAGTGACCCGCACGAGGCGAATCGGCTATGAAAAAAGGCGAAATGCGTAGCATCTGATGATGACTTTCAGTTTTTTGAGACGCAAAAGCATATCTCTGAATTGACTACTTGAGAATGAGAAAACCGTTCCTAGAAAAAATTTTGGAGAGCCCGAAGACATCGTCCGGGAATGTCCAAAAAGTTTCACCATATGATAATGTGCCAGAGCATTCAAACCGCGTCCATTAGGACAAATTGATGGAATTATGATTTGAAGTGTTCCCCTCTTCACCCCATTTGACTTATCTCTCTCGCTTGGTGTACCATCTGTTCCCGAATCTCTAAAATTTCCTGATTGGACACGTATTTAACTCAAATAAAGAGGTGATAAGCGAGTATGTCCGTCCGTCCTGGTAGTGTAGTGGTAACCATACTTGCCTTCTAAACCCAAGATCGCGGGTTCAAACCCGGCCAGGATCGATGGATTTTTTCGCGCGCAAAAATCCTACGAGTGGCTTCCTTCGGAAGGGAAATAAAGCCGTGGGTCCCCTGTCGTACATTTACGGCACGATAAAGAACTTCAAACCTGAAAGAAGAGGCCTCTGAGCAAAATTTGTCGGCCGTTTCATGTCCTCAATAGAATGGGACGCTGACGACCTGAGATGTTGAAGACTGTCCGTAAATAAATCAAATCAAAAAAAAAAAATCATAAGCGAGTATTTTTGAGAGCCTCGAAGAAACCTGGAGCAAGTAAGTTCAACTTCGAGGGAACTATGTCGAAAAATAAAATACGTTGCATGTTGCATGTTTAATTAAAAAGTCAAGTTACTTTTCAAACCCCTTTCGAACTTTATTAGAGAACAGCAATTGAGTTTCTTTCTAAAGTTTGAAGTGTTAATTTATCTACAGTTTTAAACATTCGGTCCCCAATTTATTCACGGTTTCAAAATAACTCATCATATCAGTATTATTATTCTTCAAAAGGCTCAAATAAAATTTATAGCTTTTTGGTACCAATCTGAATACCTGTTTTATGTTAATTTGATAAATTATATAGAGCTTATCGTTTTCAAAACGGCTTTAATGACTATACTCGAGAAATGAACGGAAAATAACAATACATGGTTTATTGGAGTATTTTATTAGCGCCCTAGCAGCAATATGGGATCATTATTTTGGTATGCAATCCTGTCTTTGAACGTGCAGAGACACATAAACGGGGCAACTTGCTTGGAAAGCTGGACACTTGGGGATGAAATATGTGCCGCCAGTGAAAATCCATCATGAATTGATTGCTGTGTGGTGAAACACTAATGAATCGCAATAATGTGGCGAAATGATGTCGGCTGTTTGCAGAGAAACAGCTGACGCAGAGCGCAGCTGTCGACCTCGAATATCCAACACGAAGAACAATGGTCGGCGAATTAATTACCTGATAAAATAAGACAGGCCAGTGACCAAAGAAAGACACCGGCAGCACAAAGTATGGACATGGCTTCAACAATAGAAACCAAATATCTATGAAATAATCTTCATGAGTCTCGTCAAGTGCCCGAAGCGAGACATTTGGTGCGAAGTAGTGTACCTACAGTGAGATTATTTGAGTTACGGGCCGCCTGAGTGCAATCAGCAAAAGAAGAAGAGAGCCACTGTGCATAAAATTAGTGTTTTTAAAATTGATCATTATAAGCACTAGCCTGTGTTATTAAGAAATATTAGAAATAATGCTCCTCAGCAATAATTTGTCGGCATTTGCGTAAGAAATTCACGCAAATGAATTCACAAATGAATCCGAATATGACGGTTCGGAACAAGTTTTTTTTTTATCATTACTAGATCTTGTCTCTGGTAACCTTTTAACAAGTTGGCGGACAGTTTCTCTACCTGGAGCACGAATGCAAATATATTTTCTTGCGAATTGCGAAGATCCGTATATCATCTTATCTATCTTCTCGTTTTCAGAATTTATCTTCTTCTCATAATCTTAACACACTTCTGAATCCCAGCATTATTACATTGCACCGAACATTACTTTACTCATCAACTTTCATCGTAATCACTGCCTGTCCCTGGAATGCATTACCACGGGATGTCAGAGACAGCCAAACTTTAGTAGCAATTCATAAGAAATTGTTTAATATTATTAGAAATAATCGATTAACGTAGATTTACATTTCTTTTGTTACAATGCATGTATTTATTTGTTTTGCCCTGCTGTAGAATTATTCATTGTATTATTTTTATTATTATCATAAATATTCCCATCTCTTTCATAGTATTGTTAAGTTTTAATTTTATGTTTTGCTCATTTATTTATTTCCACTTTCAGGATTTACGTAAGTTGATATGTGTATAAATTGTCATTGCTGGTGCTTAATGTATATTATTGTTCTTTTATTTTCTTATTTTTTTCTTCTTCTTAAGCTAATATTTTTCGTTTTTCATTATTCATATTTATGTATTGCCGTACATTTATATATATAATGTTTTACATTGGGTTAAAGGAGCACGAATACTGTCAACTTTACTGTCAATGTGTGATTGTAATATTGTCGTTTAGTCTTCATGTGATTATTAAGAGATCGGTAGAGCAGAAGAGAAGGCCTAATGGCTTTAGTTCTATTAGAATAAATATATCACATGAAAACCCGTTCTCTAAGACTATATTTATGTAGTGAAATAATTAGCACACAATTTACACACAATGAAAGCCCCGCGTAACACACGAACGCAAAAACACTGGTTGAGCAAGTCTCCAAAACTACATACAAGCTGCTACCTGCACATGCAGGAAAGGTCTTGACGACTGACTTCACTAGTATGCAGTTTTGCCAGCCCGGAACTGAAATAAACTCACTGTATATGTAGCATCCTATCATACGAATAAGTTTGTATTAATCTGGTAAACACTTACTGACATTTACACATTTTGCATTGGCTTCTGATCCGTCCTCGTATTTAATTTAGATATTAAGAGGGAAGTTCAAAAATCAATGTTAAGTATATTTTAGTTTTATTCCTTTACCTCCAGATACCCCCAGTTTCAAATTTCATATGATGGTTTCATTTTTAAAGAGGATGCAACTGTTATCACATTGTTTTATTCTGGTTTATTGTTAGTTGGTAACTGGACTGTTATTGTTGTTTGAATTAGGATAGAATACTACTATAAAACAAATTAGCATTATGTAATAGTGGTGATTTGGTAACAAATTGCTTTAAATGGCGTAAGTGTGTCCTATAAGAAAGAGCAGAATATGAGCGGGGTAAGTCCGGAGTTACAAAATACGAGGATCGTTCAAATTTAAACCTAACTTTTGTTCTCTCGGTTAACAAAGAGTAAGGAAAAGGGTGGGGTCATAGTAGTAGTAGCAGTAGCAGTAGCAGTAGCAGTAGCAGTAGCAGTAGCAGTAGCAGTAGCAGTAGCAGTAGCAGTAGCAGTAGCAGTAGCAGTAGTAGTAGTAGTAGTAGTAGTAGTATTTATTGTACCAGTTAAACTAGGTATACATATATTGCACATCACAGTCGCATGGGTCGCAAGACCGTTCATCCTCTTGTAAAATAATTCTTTTCGGGAAATTAATTCCAACAAAATAAAATAACAAAATTAATAAGAACCGCGTGCACATACATGAAACAGGCATACATATAATAATTCTGATATTTATATAAATTTTTGTATTATTTGTGTACAATATTTATAGAAATCTCTTGTTCCTAAAACTGCGTATTTCATTTAAGAAAATGCTCATGTTTAGTAGTTTTGTCTATTTAAAATTAAGTCCCAACTACCACCCTCTTCCTACTTGATATCAAAAATGAGTCCGGGAGAAATTTTATCTTAGCATCTTCTGTCTGTACCCACTTAGCCAAAATGTGCATTCAGTCTTCCGGTTCTGAGCATAATGAGCAAATCCTTCTACCTTCATCGTCAACAACCTTACGTACCTTTCAGCCTCCCAGTCCATGTCATGCTATTCCCAACCTCTGTTTCATGCCTAGCTCCATGATATGTAACTAGTTTTAATTTCACTCTGCAGGTCCAGGGATGACATCTGCATGCATCGCGCCTCTATTTCCTGCCGGTTTATGTCAGACAGGTGTCTTTTGATCATGTCACTACGCCATACCTGTTTTCAATGCCCTTCTACTAAATATAGTTTAAACCGATTTTTGATAATTCTCGCTGTACAACCGCCGCCCACCATTTTGGGTATTGCATATTGTATAATTGGTGCCGGTAGCATATTGCCCTCAGGGTTGTTTGTTGTCCTTTATTTATTTTTAGCCAGTATCCAATTGCATTTGTTTTCCTGTAGACACGAGCACGCACAGATTTCTGCCTATTTTTAAAATTTCAAACATATATTTACCATTGGCTGGTTCAAGTTCAACTACCACACGTGCCGTTCGCTATTTTTGAAAGTTTAAAACATTTTGATGGCATTGGCTAGTTTAAAGGCTAACAGTACAACGATCCAAATGGATTTAAAGTCTTTCAGATTATTAACCTGAAACGGCAGTCCTTTTAAAAAAAAGTAGCTTCACACTCGACCCTCGGCCCTGTTTTTATTGTATAGAGTTTTATTTTGTTTGTATAGTGTTTAACGCCCATTTTAACTACTGAGGCATCACAAGTGGTATAGAGTTTCATGACCTTGTTAGCATTCCAAGCTACCGTAACTGAAAAATACCACAGACTTTCTCTTTTGTTGAAATAAAAGCCACGTGTTAACATTATGTCGCATTGTATATATATATATATATATATATATATATATATATATATATAAGTTATCTACATTACTAATTACAATAGGTGAAATATTATAAGTTTGCAACAAACATATTATATTTATATTTCAGTGGAGTTGGACCGTCTTGTCTTTGTATGACGAGCTGACATATTTTTTATCCTCTTCTATTCTCTTATCCTATTTGTCTTTAAGCACATTCAGAAGGGGATGACAGACGGCCTTTTATCCATCATTTCTGGGTCAAATTCTCTTTTACCTCGTAGTATTACGTACAGATTTAATTAATCTGTACCTTCTGATGGAACTACAAGGGCATTCCTACATCTTTTTCTTTCTTTTGTGAATTTCACTTCATCTATTATATTGCATTCTTGTCTATTTTTTTCATTTTGTACTAGGTGTATTCTTGGTTTTCCTATTATGGCTCATAAGGCATTTATCTCTGTTCGTGTTTTCATTAGTTGCCTCGTTTGAAAATCTCTGCTCTAGTTTGTAATCTATATGCATAAGAAGTTTTACACTATAATCAATGTTTTACATACTAGTAGAGTACAAAAGAAACATATTTGCCCGGTTCCCATGTGCTATTGCTGAAGTACGGCATACAAGGTGTGACTAGAAAATAACCGGAATTCTGTTCTAAAAGATTTATTAAACAAATAAACATTATAAACGTTATCATGTTCAAAATATTCCTCTCCCTGATCTTGACTCCACTTCGTGCGAATCTTTCGCTGTTGGAAGTCTTTCATCAGTTTATAAGCAGTATCGTCACTTTTGCTTTCACCGCATCTACAGACATAAAATGAATTGTTTTAAACGCAAAATTGATCTTCGGATTTAAAAAAAAAAAAAAAAAAACGCAAGGTGCAAGATCAGGCGAGTATGGTGGATGTTCCAACATGGAGATTTTGTGTTTCGCCAAGAAGGTCTTCACAATCAGAGCATTGTGTACCATTGCGTTGTACTGGTGCAGAATCTATGAACCGTTCTTTCACATTTCCCGTCTTCTCTTTCCATCACGAAGTCAAATGTATTAGCAAAATGTATTCCTACGCAGTCACCACTCTGATAGGTCGTTTGAGGGCGCCAAAACTGGCTGACTAACAGATAACGTATGAACTGTCAAGAGACGGTAGACAATAAAATCATTATTAATTTAGTAATAACAACTGATGATATTAACATAACAGTAATAACTGGCAAGCAGATCACTAATTATGAATTAAAGTACCAAAACGTAAATATAATAAGAAAACAATATAACTTGTGCTTCATTATTACATTATTACATTATTATTACATTATTACATTATTATTATTCATTATTACATTACATTCAGCTTGAACGTTCACATGTGGTCGACATACTAGAGTATGTCCATAAGCTTCCGGCCTCGCCAATAAGAATTATCGCCTTCATAAAATTCTTATCTGGAGTCATACGCTATCTTTTAAGTAAATAATTGCAGCTATAACTTCCGCTCCGCTGTAAATACTTTCAGCTGTAACTTCCGCTCCGCTAGTTGCATAAAGAAGGCCATGTGTAGAAGATTGTGATATATTCAAAATGAAGTATCGATTAAGTTCTTCACAAAAGAAGGACTTACTCCAAAGGAAATTAAACAGCGATTGGGTGGTGTATATAGGAAAGCATCCCCCCATATTCTATGGTAAAAGAATGGGCCAACCTTTTTCGAATGGATCAAGAAAGCATTAAAGACGAAGAGCGTGCCATCAGGACCTTGGAGGTGCTCTCGCTCCTGAAAACATCCCTCGCTCTTGTGGAAGGAAAAATTATGAAACACCGGCGGCTCAAAGCTACAGAAATAGCAAGGATGGGTATTTCTAAAACAAAAGTACTTCGAATTATTTATGAACATTTAAACATTTTTTTAAAATTTTTTTATTTGGTTTATTTACGGACGCTCTTTAACATTTCAGGTCATCAGCGTCCCATTCAATTCAGGGGGTGAAACGGCCGAAAAATTTTGCTCAGAGGTCTTTTTTTTTCAGGCTTGAGGTTCTTTCTCATGCCATAAATGTACGACATGGAACCCACAGCTTTACTATCCTTCCGAAGGAAGCCATACTTAGGATTTTTATACCCGAAAAAAATCCATCGATCCTGACCGGGTTTGAACCCGCGATCTTGGGTCTAGGAGGCAAGTAGGAAGCTGCTCCACGCTTGCACTTTTCTGAAGCAGGTCAGACACACTGTCCGCTCCAAACAAAAGCTACCATAGACCTGCTCGCCATATGAATATTTCGGACTAGAATGAAGAGCACACCAGGTCAAAGACCTCCGCGCACTCTGCTGTAAACACCACAATGAACTAACGCAAAAATGATTCCGGTTATTTTATGTTCGCACCTCTTATATTCCCAAATCAATGACAGACTACGGCTGAGCATGGGCAGTAGTTGATTAACAAAGCATACAGTCAGGTGTATTTTGCATTTATTCCTGGTATGCTGTCATTCTTAGATGTCTTCATAATGCAGTGGGAGATAAAGGCCGCATTTATGGCAGAAAAGAACTGGGTTCATAAACATGGCAATACTTAATCACACCGGTCGCTGCAGATGAGCGAATTCCTAGCAAAGAATAACACATCTGTCTTCTTCATCCTCCGTAGTCTCCTGATTTAGCTCCAGTTGATTACTACTTCATTCTGTCAAAAACTTGCTAAAGGGGCAGAACTGTGTCACATTCCAAGGGGCTTACTTAGGTGGTGTAAAAGATTCCATTTGTTCTGTAATAAACATTTCTATATATGTTCGGTTTCTTTTTGACTCTATTAGTATTTTTATTTTATATATCTCGTAATTATCCCGGAATTCGTGATGCTTTTTGAACCTTATATTTTACTCTATTTATGATGTTTCGACTGGTTACATCCATTCCTAAATATTTAAAGTTCATAACTTGTTCAACATTTTTCTTATTTATTTCTAATCTATACCCGATTGGTTCGTTTGATATGCACATGCATTTAGTATTTTCAGTGGATGATATATTATATATTATATGACTCTGTAATTATAAAAAATTGGTGTAGTAATCATATGTTTTTCTTCATTCTAGCTATCAAGATCCATGTCATTTGCATAAACTACTATATAAAATTTCTATCTGCCGTCAAGAGTCTGGTAATTCTCTCACACACTTTATCTATTATTAAATTAAATAGTAAGCGAATTGCCCTTTAGTCAGAGTTACCATACAAAGATTAAAAAAAATTGGTAACATTGGCAACAATTAAAATGTAAGAGTAACAGGTAGGACTGTCTTTTGAATATCAAAGTGAAATGGCTTTAATTGAGGGAGTAAACTGTATCATTTAATCAACATTCGTTTTAAACTGCCCATCAGTATTTAAATTGGCATGGTTTTTGTTTAAGCTAAATTTTAATTAAATGGATAACTATTTAGATTATCAAGTTTTGAAATATTAACTCTGTGGGTATATTCGATTTTGCTACGAGTTTTTTTTTTTATAGCAATTTCTGGTTTTGATAATATTCTTGTACACAGACAAAGTTTTGTTTTGACAAAGTCCAAAGAAAAAGATTAATCTGGAATAATAATTACTGCTAAAGGTATGAATTCACCATAACAATATTCCGAACTTAAAATATTTAGCACAGTGGATTATGCTAACTAAATCTCTAATGTAAAAATGTAATTTCTTTAAAAATACTTAAATAGCACTATCGTTTCATAATTTTTACACAAAATAAGGGATCATGAACCTTATTTTTTATAGTGCATTATATTTATTCATTAAGGGAGTACCTTTTCCTACGTGAAACAAAAATGTTTTCCACATTTAGTAAAACAATTTAGCTTTATGTTTGTGAAACATTTTTTATTTATCTACGAATTGGCTGAGTTATGAGTTAAAAAAAATAGTGTATGATCAGAGATAAACCTTTAAATCAACCTCAGTTAAGCCCCTACCTCATTTTAAGTAATTTATCTTTTGTTTAAATTTAAATTTTGCACTGTCGCTGAATTTGTTTAATTATAGTACAGTGGCGAATCTGTTAGCAGTGTGATAAACCTGTCACAAACAGGATATAGCCCTTCAGCTAATTGTTGCTTTTACAAGCGTGTTAGCAATGTAATTCCTTTTTTATGTAAAGTAAAAAACGCGAATTTAAAGGAAATCAATACATTAAAATTGTGGATGAAAACTGCGGCATATTAACGTTGCAATTTTTGCTCATTTTCTTAAAAATATATATTCAATGTGCTTATACAATGACCTCTAAAATGTTCCAAATAATCGCACGAAACTTTGCAGAGATATTTAAAATTAAATTTTCAGAAAATTTTCCTATATTTGCACAACACACAGTTTTACTATTGAGGTTTAGTTTAGATAGAAGTTACGTTTATAATTAAAAGAAATATTCATCAAATTTCAAACTATTAAAAGAAAAATTTAAATGCCTTTTTGACTTTAATTTAACAATTTATATTTTTAGAATTAATACTTTCAAAATTTCATAACATAGGTTCATATTTAATTTTTAAGTATATTGAAGGGTAGATTTAAGATATTCAGGATCAAAGTTTTATTTTAATGCCTCTCATAGAAACGAAGAAATAAAATATGAAACACATATGAAGTTTTAAGTTTCAAAACTTAAACTGAACTGATGAACGGAAATTACTGTGCAAGAACTTTAAATTTGTAAAGAGCTACAGTTTATGAAGATAAAATATAATTTATACTGAACAATTCTGAGCTCGAGGGGTTACGTTGTGATTTTAGGCTTCTGTTAAGCATAGTATAAGTAAATGAATAAAACGGAAAGGATGTGCATAAAACATTTAGAGATTAAGCCCATGGTTCGTTGTTATGGTAAGAAGCTTAAAATCATTCCTGACTGCGAATGTTCAATTTTTAGTTTTTTTTTTTTTTTCTGTATTTTGTGTTTCAACAACCAATTCCAACTGTTCTAGAATCCTCTCATTTATGTGAATCAGACCCAAAACACTTTCTTTTATTAAGAGAAATAATGCAATATTGCTAGAGCATATTATTGCCTTTTAGCCAATTCCCAAGGATTGTACAAATAGTTTAAAGCAGTTGGCCCATGAAACGCTGTTTAAAAAAGTTCTTCAAATCTCCACAGATCCTATCTAACAGGTACCAAAAATGACAATGACATATTTATGCATACATGTGTGTGATGTCTGTTTAAGACCGCCACGGGTGGCCGAGGTCGTTAAGGCACGGACTCGTGAGCGGGAGGTCTGCGGTTCGAATCCCGCCAGGACCGTCCTCCCTGACTGGGGTTTTTTCCAGGTTTTCCTCAGTCTTCATAACTGGCAAATGCCGGGGAGGTACCTAAACCTAGGCCTGGAACGCTTCCTTCCTTAAAAAAAAAAATATCCTTTCCCAATATATCATTTCATCTCATGTATCATCAGTGTCCACCGCCTGTGGTGCCTCAGTAGTAAAAACGGGCGTTAAACACTACTCAAAAAAAAAAAAAATGTCTGTTTAATCTCTAGTGATTGAAATGTTTTTTTCTCAACAAAACTGGGCATATAAACATCAATTAATAAACTATTCGTCGAGTTCGTTAACCAGTAAAATTGGATCATTGCAGTTGGTGGCTAACCTAAAATAAAAATTTGTTGTAAATTTTTTAAAATCGCTATAGCACTGAACATTCTTTTTCTTAATGAAACTAGGTATATTACAATAAAATAATTTCTGAAAATCAAGGCAATCGTGCCATTATGAATGGTGGTAAACCTGTAAACCGAGTGGAGGTTAAAGTAAATTTTAAAAATCTCTTTAGTGGCCGAAATATTTTTTTTAAGGGAATAAAATCAGTAATGCCATTGAAATAAAATAAGAAAAGTAGTTTTTGAAAATCAGTCAAATAAGATTATTAGGAATGGAGGTTTTCCTAAAACCCAATATTTAAAATCGCTCTAGCGCCACTAACATTTGCTTTTTCGTAACAAACTCCAAGTATACCAATTAAATATTATAATAAAAAAGGTTATGAAAATCAGGTAAATTGGTTATTACGAATATAGGTTTACCTGAAACGCAACATTTAAAATCGCTCTCTAACATTTGCTTTTTCACAACGAAATTCCACATAATACCAAATAAAATAAAATAATAAAAATGGTTATGAAAATCAAGGAAATCAGGTTATTATAAGTGAAGGTTTACCTGAAAACCACTATGTAAAAATCGCTCCAATGGCACCAACAATTCTTTTTTCACAACAAAATTCGGTATATGTCATTTAAATAAAAAATAAAAATGGTCTCTGAAAATTAGGAAATTTAGGGGCATTAGGAGTGGGACTATAGCTGAAAAATGAAATTTAAAGAGTGGGAGTTAAACGAAATTTAAAAAACCGTTCTAGGGTTCGCAATTTTTTCCTTCAACAAAACTGAATAAAATAGGAATAATAAGATGCGGAAAATCAGTGAAATCAAATTATTAGGAGTGGGAATTTACCCGATTCCCAAAATATAACCATTACTCTAGCGCTCCAATATTCGTTTTTCCGCAACGAAACTCGGCATATACCATTTAAGTAAGATAAGAATAATAGTTACTGAAAATCGGGGAAATTAAACCAATAGAAATAGAGGTTTACTTGAAACCTAAAATATAAAAATCGCTCTAGCGGCATCAAGTTGCTTCACATCAAATTAGGTATAGACCATTAAAAAATAAGAAACACATTCTGAAAATTAGGGAAATGGGAACTTTAGGAAGGGTAAACTATAAAAATGAAATTTTTAAAAGCCCTCTTTCGTTTAATTTTCTCTCTGTTATTTTAAAATAAAAGGACACATCTATTAAATATATTACGGCATCCAGAAAGTAAGTCCCAATCGCGCCTAGAGATGGCACCGCTAGTCGGATAGGAATGCGCATATGCAGGAATAGAGAGGAAGTATGTGGTAATAATGCAGTAAAATTTCAGCCTTGTGACGGTCGTGGTTACCGCGCTGTGCTAGGAGAAAATGGCTGCTCTGATATTGCCTCCCGCCAACTGCGAAGTTCGTGCAGTCATCCGAGGTTTGCACGCTCAAAAGCAAAGTCCAGCAGAGACATAAATTGTATTTATAACGTTGCCTATACTTTTTATTTAACAAAAGCATGGCAGTGAAGTTAGCATGAAGTTAGACATTGTAATATAGTGAGAATTATACTTGTATTTAAGAGCGCTCTGAATAACCTTCAGGAAACGTTTTCGTTACACGTTCTTACTGCAATAATATTTAAATTAAATTTGAAAACAAATGAAAATCTATGGAACTTTGCAATGTATATTGTTCATTACGTATATTTGCTTACTGCAATCTAATTGTTTTTAATTAATAACATGTTATTGTTTTATTAATAAATATCTATTTTAGGGAATGTGAAGATGATATGAAAGGCTCAATTTATAAACATGGTTACATTTAAAAATGTTTAAACATCTCATACAGTATACCTTTGTCTACAAGCGGTCATACATTTCATTAAATTAATAGTATACCATTAATTTTTTATTTAATAATAATAATAATAATAAAACTGGTTTATTTTTTGTAATGCTCATAGATTGCAAGAATTCTAATTTTGTTCTCCAAATGCCGCACTGTATGTCCATAACTTATTTCATTTCATTAATTAATAAGGCCATAATTTGATTTTATAATCATTTTTAGAGCTATTCAAGCAGCTTTAGTTTACGCAGTTTTAAGACTTTTCTGTTTCACTGGCTTGAGGGCTGGAAGTTTTGTTGAAGGAGAATGGTCCATGATTAGATGTAAAAGAAGACACAATGACAAACATTAATGGAGATGAAGTGGGAAGAAGGTTTCAAGATAATCCGCAACTGAAGACTGGGGCTTCACAGCATCCCCAAAGGGAACTGCCGGTGTTCGTCTAGGAACCCCTTAGGGTTGATTCTGAAAGAGGAGTTGACGCAGGTCCTGTGAGGGCATCCCAGCATAATCGAGCATGTTTTGTGATGCGATGGGGGTTCTGCTGTTATAAAGGCAAGCCCATGAACATTAATATGCATTACTGGTTCAATGCAAATCTTCACTCTATTCACGCAGATTACGTGCAAATTCATTTGAGTTGTAAATGTGTGGTATGGCACACTTGCTGATACGTCGGGAGTCCAGTGACGGCTCGTGATATAAAATGTTGGTGCAGCCCTACTTCTGTGTAATTATAAATTGTATTGAGTGGCTGCTAAACAAAAATATAGTGATATAATATAGAATTAGATCTAATCACTGTTTTAGACTACTAATTGCACAACAGAAGCAGATGTATGAAAGTAAAACGAACATTTAAAATAGTACATTGAAGTACCTACACAAGATTCGTTGTTTGTATATCACTTTATGTAAAGGCCAATAATGCACCTTATTGGCGTCATAGAAAAACGGAAACAGTAGCACCACACCAATCACTTCAAGGTAACCGGAGCTAAATGCAAGAACAATTAAATTAATTCTTTAACAAAACAAAAATATTACATTTTTGTAGCTGCAGATTATAAAACAAGTAGTAAATCACAATACCCATAAATATAAACATTTAAAAGATGAATAGCTAAATGAAGGCTCAAAAAATTATACTTTCCAAGCTGGCAACACTCGCCGGCTCGGGAATCCTTCTGAGTTGATATGGAAGCAGGGTAGCCAATTAACGACACATATTTCTTCCTTCCCTAGAAGATGCCCACTCCCCGATTTTCAGTTGTGCTTGTACTTGCTATCCCGGAGTATAAAGCAAGCGTATACCGTTGCCATGGCAACCGCTATGAAACAAGTCGTTAAGTGCAGGAAAATTCAATTTGACGAGATTGGGCTATACAAGAGAATACAGGTGTAAGAATTATGCCAAAGCATCGCCCTATTACCAAGAAATTTGTATGTCAGAACTCAGATATAAATTAAAATTGAGCTAAAACAGAAAACCATGATAATTCAAACCGGTCCTGCGGGAGTGTGCCAGAACAAAAGAAGCCCTGGGAGAGACGACAAAGATGGGTTCTGTTAGCAATCTTCGCTGCATTACAACCATGTCGCGTATACTTCTCCACAGATTGAAAAAATATAAAGGCTTATATTTTACATTAATTGCAGAGTTCTGCGAAACAACCTTTTTATACTTTATATATGAAATTCGATAGACAATTTCATTTCGTAAATTGTTCCATATTTAACAAATATTAATGTACATTCATATTATTTCATTCAGTTTTTTAACTTATTTTAAGTGGCCTTGTACAGTTTGAAAAAAATTGTAAAGGAGAAAACGAAAATGGAATAAGCTCTTACATTTTCAACTCATTTACTGTAGTCTTGCTAATCACATGCTCCAATGTTAGCATTCAGTTGCAAGGAGTAACCGACCTTTACTCATTTGATGTTCTGATCTATGTTGCTATGGTTTGGACTTTGGAGTTTGCACTTGCCTTGGTGGTTAAGTGAACATAACTATATGCTCGGCGCGGGGCCAGTGAGGCCACCCAAATTTCGTTTCCTTATTGAAATCTAGGCTACACAATGGCTGCGGAGAGATTTCTCGATTACTCTTTATCAGGCTGTATCATGAGAAATGGTGGTTTTTAAGTTTGGTGTGTTGTAAGAAATTAATGGTTTCTTTTGTATGACGTTATTTATAGGATGCCATAGTTATTGTTGTGTATATTGTGAGAAATGTATCAGTTGTTAGTTGTTAATGCACAATCATAAAATGGAGGTAAGAAAATTTGCGATTAGAGTTCTTCTAAAGCACTACTGGAAACAAGATTATAAGGCTGCTGTCATATGTCAAGTAGAGGGAGAAAGTGCCGTTAGTGAGCGTGTAGCGCAACACGGTTGCATCGTTTCAATTGTGAAGAAGAAAACAAGCCCTAAGGTATTGAGAATACCCGCAGAGTTTTGGAAGGGGGAATAAAACACTTGAAGGCTGTCAGAAAAACTTGGCGTATACATCTCAGACACTTAAAAAGTCATACAGAAGCTGTAACTACGTACCTCATACATTTACATCTGAACAGACGCAACCCAGAGTGAATATTTGTGGTCAACTTATCGCAAACCCAATGAATGATAGCTTTATAAGAAGAATTGTCACGTGTGATCAAAAAAGGGTTATATCATCGCAACCCTGATACCTCGAAACACTGCCTCATACGTCAGTCTGCCAACGTGATCGTCAAACAAAATCGGTTCAGTCCCAAAGTAGAATTTTTGAAGGTATGATTCACTGGAAGTATCTTATATGCGGGTGTATAGTCTATTTGAATCTCTATTCTCAAAATCTGAAACCACATTAGTTAAAGGAAATGGGCTTCTCTTGCAGCATGAAGTGCGAGATTCCACACCGCTCGAACAATATAGAAAAACTTCCAAGATTTGGGAGGGATCGAACTACCACCTCACCCAGCATATAGCCCTGATCCTGTACCTTCATTTATTCTCAGTTTCAATTCACGGCCCATTCCCCGCTTGGAAGAAATTACGAAAGAGTTTGGAGGAATTCACTAGATTCTTTGCAACAAAATCCAGAAACGGTAATAAAATCTTGCTGAAAGGTGGCACAAGACTATAGAATCTAATGTCTTTACTTTGGAGATCGGCTTAATTTATTGTCACAACACATTCAAATAAAATGTAGTATAAAAATCGACATTACTTATGATACTCTTTTCTTTTGAACGTTTTTACTACTGAGGCACCACAGGCGGAGAACACGATGAAATGAAATGATATATTGGGAAAGGATTTTTTTAAGGAAGAAAATGTTCCAGGCCTAAGTTTAGGGCACCTCTCCGGCATTTGCCATTTATGAGGACTGAATTTTTTTTTTTGAATAATTTTTTTATGGACGCTCTTTAACAGCTCAGGTCATCCGTCCCATTCAACTCAGGGCGTGAAACGGTCGACAAATTTTGCTCAGAGGCCTCTCTTTCAGGCTTGAGATTCTTTATCGTGCCGTAAATGTACAACACGGGACCCACGGCTTTACTTCCCTTCCGAAGGAAGCCATACTTAGGATTTTTACGCCCCTAAAAATCCATCGGTCCTGGCCGGGTTCGAACCCGTGATCTTGGGTTTAGGCGGAAAGTATGGTAACCACTACACCACCAGGACCAACTATATGAGGACTGAGGAAAACCTGGAAAAAACCTCAGTCAGGGAGGACGGTCCTGGCGGAATTCGAATCCTAGACCTCCCGCTCAAGAGTCTGCACTTTAACGAATTATTATTATTATTATTATTATTATTATTATTATTATTATTATTATTATTATTATTATTAGACATGTCTATATATTATATAAATTTCAGGATAATAACAGAAAAGAAAAATAAATGTTCAGAGCACTTCTCTAGCGTTATAAGAAACAAATATCTACCACCTTGTTTCATTTATGACGGGTACCACCTACAAAATTATTTTTGGCTCCACGTACATCTGCTTTAAAACGACATTAAAACTGAAAATAACTCGAAGCAAAACCTAAATCTATCTTATTTCAGCGATAACTGCCCACTTTCTACAGATCATCTCGAGCAGCAATTCTCTATATTTCATAGCATATTCTCCTTTGCAAAGCTTAAGGAGGTGTGACTATGATTAACGATGGCGATTATGAAGCCTGTATGTAACACAGCTCTCTTTTTTCTCTCTCCTAACTTCCGTTCCACACGACATAGCGCCTTAATGCTAAGCTCCCCTGACTTGACCTCTTTCACCCGCACCAACAGAAAGAGATGGCGCATAGTTCATCTTGTGACCTACATCCGAAGCAACACCTTCAAGGATTGACCTGGATCCGAGTTTAAGAACTTGGCCTTAGAGCTTCATGTGGAGTTCGACATCTTATTTTGTATTAATAACTAGATTGAGGATCAGTTACATAAAGAGTTAACTTGAGTTTAGGGCATAAAATTAACCATCGGTTTTATTTAACTTGGACATTTATGTCGTATAAACACTAATCTAACTTAACCTCAAATTAAATTTAACTCGCGACATTTCACAAGCTAAAACACTAATTAGAGTTTAGTAATTGTTAAATAAAACATTTCTCAGAGTACAGAAGCATAACAACTTCACTTATAAATAAAAAGTTTAGTCACATTTATTTTAATTTCATGCACATAACGTTTCTTTAAGTTTGACTCACTTTACATTTCTGCGTAATATCAACAGACAGAGTTGCGTTGAATTGTAGATTATGTTAAATATTATACAGATTTCTGATTATTCCCACATCTGAATTTCACCGTCCACCTCACGTGTTTCACGAGTGAAATAATCGTTATTTTAAATGATTGACAAACAATTCAAAATAACATTTTGCTTATAGTAAAATATATTGCCGAAGAACGGAATAGAGGTTTCGTCCCCGATTACAATCACAAACTAAGCGAAATCATGCAATTCCATTTTCATGACAATAATAACTTTAAGGCTCTAAGCGGTAGGGAGCTTCTAAATAATTATTGTAGATAGAAACGGCCAGTAGAACCATCCATAAAGTTACTAAAGCAATGGCAGCTCTCAATTCATTAAAATGACAACCGAAGAGGGTGAAGTAAGGAAAGTGATGCTAGACTTGTGTAACATTGGCAGCTTTCATGGAGTTTTAGGTACTATACACTTCATACAAGTATCCTGGTGTTATAATGCAGAATTCTTCAGAACAGATTGTCAATTCTTCCCCTATGTACGTTCTATATCCTCATTTGAGATTGAACCTTGTTTGTTTGTTTTTTTTTCAATTATTCCCTTAAATTTAGCATCAGATCAATAATAATATCCTTCTTACATTTGCTAAAACTTGCTCGCATTGACTTTGACATTTCCTTATCCATGTTTGAACACATATTAAAAAATGTTTAGGAGGCGGTTGATTGATTTTCTCAGGTTGAACAGTTGAATATCAACTCGCTCTAAACAGAAATTTTCCTATGGTTTCACGACTCTGCCATAGATTTTAATAGTTATTGTAAACTCGAGGTTACAAAGTCTAAGGCTATTTTCATGAAGCAGAAGTGAATGCCTAACCTCTAGTACGTTTTAAATTATATTTAAAAGTAATCTCCAGTTAGCAAATTTTACACAACTGGAACTATGAGGTATATGCCACAAAAACACATTATATGTGCATTTAAATATGTGTTATCTTTCAAGAAAGTAAATGTAAAACTTTTATGGTTGTATGCCTTCTACAGAGGGTATCAAAGAATTTCTGAGCTACGATAGTCTGCTCGTGACAGTCTTATTTGGTTTAAAAAAGTTAAATTAAACAAATTCAATAACAATCATAAAAAGTTAAAATAAACTTAGAGCTGAAATAGAGTTTATTTTTATGGAATTGTGACCAAATAGGAAAACAGTTTTGGGTTTTTCAAAAGTAAGAGGTAACTTTAATTGCTAATATTTTCATTTTCAAAACACACTTTTAAACACTCTGACACTGACTTATTACACTACATCAGAATGACAAAATGATTTGCTTTCATTTTTGTGGTTAAATGCAGATTTTCAGCATAAGTAAAAGAGTGTTTTATTAATCTCCATTTGTGGAAAGAAATTGTATTACTTTTGCAAATTAGTATCGGGCTTATTCAATATAATTACGAATGAAGACCAGTTTAGCACACTTTCTGTGTATTCATACCCAAAATGGTTAAATATTAAAGATTCCATATAGTACTTGAACAATATAGGGAGAGTGTTCTAAAAGTTCTTGACCTGACGAGGAAAACACAAGATATAAGAGATTTTTATATTTTTTATTTTATTTTTCAACATATTAGCTTGAAAAGCAATAAATTTAGTCCAAAGACTTTCCAAATGTTTAATATCCTCAGTAAAATTAGTTTCTGCAACTGTGAAAAATAAGCGTCTGTCTCAGCTAAACCTCATCATTTGATATGAATCTTCATTCACCCAGGCATTTCTTCAGGGTTTGAAACAAAATGTAGTAACTGGAAGTCAAATCCTGAGAATACGGCAGTTTCTCAGCAAAATACAAAGACGTGTGTGAAGGTGCATTTCGAGAAGAAAGAGAAATTTCTTTTTCGCATGTAGGGGACATTTAACCTGAATAGCATCCTTCAGTTGGTCCAGTAGTGAAGCGTAATATTCCTAGATGATGGTTCTGCCCTTCTGGAACGAGTTCCACACCATGAGAATCCCAGAAAACAGAAGTCATTATTTTTCCTACAGAGTTTGTTTTGAATCAGTTAATAATTTTAATTAGTTCTAGTGTTGTTGTCCTGTTAATGTTAAATTCTGGACTGTTCCGAACGTTGTTCAAATTGAATGCCTTTAATATATACATATATTTATTGTATGATTCACCTTGTTTACTTTTATGTCTTTATTTGATTTGTTAGTAATATTTTTTTTTTAAAAATTATTGCCTATCTTCGTACTATTCTCTGAATAATTTATTTCTTTATTTTCTGCTATTAAGAGGTAGCTAATGCAATTTGAGTTCTTTCTAGAGACCGCAAGATATTAACCCAACAGATTATTGATTGTGAGGCTATTTGAGGAAAAGAGTGTTCCTAAACAAATTTAGAACAATTTACGTGCTGAAGAACAACATAGCGGATTTTCAAGAAGAGAATTAAACTCTGCTGTACACAGCATTAAAGACAGGCTATTAAAAATGGATCGGGATTGATCTGTACTCTCTACAAGTATTCTGATTTTCAAGTATTTTATCTCATTTCGTAGTTTGACCATATAAAATTCCTGGCGGGGTGAGCTGGTGCTACGTACGGCGTGACGGTGGCGCGCGCTTTGAAAATGGTTTCTGCCCGAGTTTCTGGTGTGGAAGCGACCCCATTAAGGGGCTCAAACACCTTGGAGGGAGACGGATTACAGTGAGTCGGGGAGGGGGAATAACGCTATAGACTTGTAATCAAAGGTCTAATTCAATTTCCATTGGGCCGGCGGTCCTTATCTTGGGTTTTTCGTGTTACCGTGTTCACTAAGACGAACGTAGAATGGATATTTACATTCCACGAAATTTCCGCTCTTCCATTTCATATAATTTCATTCCATTGGTTCTATTCTAGGGTCAAAAGTGCCAAGGTGAGTTGGGATGATGCGGTGTGACGGTGACTTGCGCATATAAAATATATATTAATTAATTAATAAGTAGTATAGGGATTAATTAATTTACCCTTATAGAGCTAAGGTAAAACTAGAAGCCTGGGTTATAAATACTCATACAGCATTACGAGTGGCCTCTTAAGTAAAAAATCCCTCATGGTAGAGAAACCTTAGGGAGGTCTCCGGGTATATAGAATCACACGAGAGAGCTTGTGGTTCCGTGCTTGTAGGAGGATATGGTAGATTGAGTGGTTAGAGCGTCAACCTAAAAGACTGAAGATCTATGGTTCGAATCCCAAATTATTCAAATCTAATTCTCACTCCAACTTTGTCCTGCATAGGGCTAGCGTGAAAGAACAATTTTCATATATAAATATTTAGTAGGTGATTTAAATTTGTTTACCTCTAGTATATATGAAGAAGTGTGAATTACCTTGCACAGTAATATAAAAACAGTTATCTACGACCAGAGGTTCTAGTTCACAGTTACATACCCAGAGTGCAAAATATATACAAACTTTCAAATTAGATATCTATTAAATATATTTATAAGTTGTACCGAAAAACAACAGTAATGTGTAGTATGTTCTGTAAACAGATGTGATTCACATACGTTATGATAGCGTTGCTACGTGACAGGTAAATCATCAATGAACAAATGAAGTCAAGATTATCGTATGATGTTCTGTAAACAGATGTGACTCACATTACGTTATGACAGCATTGCTACAAAAAATTGGAGTCAAGATTATCGTTTGAACAGCGGAAAGCTATGTTAAAGTAATATTGGAAAACCAGAATGTTGAAGTTCAAAGGCAATGTAGATATATGTACAGAACAGAACCTCCAATGCGAGTAACAATTGCACACATTCGAGACAAATTTGAGACTCATGGTACCGTATGCCGTAGAAAACCAGCTGCACTGGCAGCACTTCGGGAAGAAATTGAACGGCATTTGCTGCAATCGCTGAGAACACTTTCGCAAACGTTGCTCAATCAGTAGTTCAACGTACTCAGAAGTGTATGGACACCGATGGTGGGCATTTTGAGCAACTGCTGTAACTGTAAAAGTCTAAGATGATTAGTGCTCATCATTTTCTGTTTATGTGATCTTTTATATTCTTTGCTTGAAGTGTGTATACATTCTTTTGACCCCCTCTGTATATGTGTACACGTATTTTGCTCTACTCAGCATGCCTTATTCACTGTAAGGCTTTTGATGATATATTTAATTTAACGCTCATTGATGCGTTATCGCCTCATGTTCCTGAAAGTTACCTCAGAGATAGAGAAAGCACGTCTGTTTTTGCATAAAGTGCATACAACCGGGTTTAAAACTTACATGTAAATATTCCGCTTTAAGCTTGTCGTTGTTTGTTGTTGTTGTTATTATTATTATTATTATTATTATTATTATTATTATTATTATTATGGTAGTAGTTGTAGTAGTAGTAGAAGTAGTAATAATAGTAATAGTAGTAATAGTAGCAGTAGTAGTAATAGTAGTAGCACTAATAGTACTAGTAATAGTAGTAGTAGTAGTAGTAGTAGTAGTAGTAGTAGTAGTAGTAATAGAAGTAGTAGTAATAGAAGTAGTAGTAGTAATAGTAGTAGTAGTAATAGAAGTAGTACTAATAGAAGTAGTGGTAATAGAAGTAGTAATAGTACTAGTAATAGAAGTAGTAGTAATAATAGTAATAGTAGTAGTAATAGTAATAGTAGTAATAATAGTAGTAATAATAATAGTAGTAGTAATAATAATAATAGTAATAGTAGTAGTATTAGTAATAGTAGTAATAATAATAATAATAATAGTAGTAGTAGTAGTAGTAGTAATAGTAGTAGTAATAGTAGTAGTAGTAATAATAATAGTAATAATAGTAGTAGTAGTAATAGTAGTAGTAGTAGTAGCAGTAGTATAGTAATAGTATTACTAATAGTAGTAGTTATAGTAGTAGTAGTAGTAGTAGTAATAGTAGTAGTAATAGAAGTAGTAGTAGTAATAGTAGTAGTAGTAATAGTAGTAGTAATAGAAGTAGTACTAATAGAAGTAGTAGTAACAGAAGTAGTAATAGTACTAGTAATAGAAGTAGTAGTAATAATAGTAATAGTAGTAGTAATAATAATAGTAGTAGTAATAATAATAGTAGTAGTAATAATAATAGTAGTAGTAATAATAATAGTAATAATAATAATAATAATAATAATAGTAGTAATAGTAGTAGTATTAGTAATAGTAGTAGTAATAGTAATAATAATAATAATAATAGTAGTAGTAATAGTAATAGTAGTAGTAGTAATAGTAGTAGTAATAGTAGTAGTAGTAATAGTAGTAGTAGTAGTAATAGTAGTATTAATAGTAGTAGTAGTAGTAATAGTAATAGTAGTAGTAGTAATAGTAGTAATAGTAGTAGTAGTAGTAATAGTAGTAATAATAATAATAATAATAATAATAGTAATAATAATAGTAGTAGTAGTAGTAGTAGTAGTAGTAGTATCAATATATTATATATTGTTTCTCCTACTGCATTGGTGTTCTTATGACATCTGTAGATTGTGGACGTAAACAATAGGTTAAGTCTGTAGTAATTACTGATTTTAATAGTGTTTAACGCCCATTTTATCTACTAAGTTATCACAAATGGGGACAATGATGATACACCAGATGAAATGAAAAATTGGGAAAGTAAACGTCACAGTCCTAAGTTTAGGGTACCTCCCCGGCATTTGCCATTTATGAGGACTGAGGAAACCTGGAAAAACGTCAGTCAGGGAGGAGGTCCTGGTGGAGTTCGAACCCCAGACCTCCCGCTCACGAGTTTGCAGCTTTTGGCTACCCGTGGCGGGATGAATGAAAATGGAATGAATTAATGATGGCGCAAATGAAACCGCGGCGCATTAAAGCTATCTGCCAATCACCTTACAATCCGTTACCCCGACAGCTTGACCTGACCAGGAATCGAAACCAGAACGTCCGGATTATCAGTCACCAACGCTACCACTAGGCCACAGAGGCACTCATTGTTATCATTATTTTAATGTTTTCAATTATTAATATGTATCGGTTACTTATTTTTCCTTCCCGCTAATTCCCCCATGCTACTTGCATTACCAAAGGTTACCTTCAAGATTCAATATTTACTTTTAACACTTTCACTTGTCTTCATTCTTTGAAGAAGAACATAAGCTGTTTGAAATATTGCAACATTTGTGCTACTTTTGGGGTGTTCTATAAAGTTCTGCTTAAGTAGTTCTCGTTAAGCACATGTAATACAGTAACAACGAAAATAGGCACACAATTCACATAATATTTCTGATAGCTAAGTACCGTTCTTCACAGTGTAAAGAATATTTCTTGAATACCGGCAAAAAGCCATTATATGTATATTCAAGAGGTGACCCGTATACTGTGAAGAAGGATAACTATCGTATAAATTTTCGTTATTAGTATTTTTACGTGTATTTATCAACTTTTTAGCTAACCTTATATATACTACTCTTAAGCGTGTTGTATATATAACATATATCGAATATGCGGGCATAAAATACTGCTGAATGGAATGTTATACTAATGTTTTATTCGTATCTTTTGTTGTAAACCCTTTTTAAGCGACACGAAAACTATAGAAGTTCTATTTCCCATTTTTAACTTATCATTACGTATAGGCGATGGTGCCTTAAGAGCTAATCAGCGTGTATTTTTAGTGAAATAATATTTGGTATCGAACTCCGTCGTAACCACGCATAGATCGAGAATACTCTATGTGGGTGACTATCGAAAGTGGCGCAATACACGCCCTAGTGAGGGAGGTAAAGTACTGGATATTTGTGCTGAATGAGATTGCACTTCTTGTTACAAATGTGACAGATGACATCGGACCCGTTTGCAGCAAAATTTTCAGAAGCCAATACGTCGTTTGGCTTCTGGAAGTGGGATACGCCTACTGTATGCGTCAAAGATAGCAAATCTGGAGTTAAACAGGATTACTGTTGAGGAGAGGACAGTTTAATTAATGCACATGGTTCTTGACTTTCATTGTGTGGCTAACTGGCATTCTAAATAACCCGTAGGCTCATTAGAATGCAGCTGTTTGTACCTGCTCTTAAAAGCACATAACCCGCAAACTAATTATGAAGTGAGTACTTGCCGTTTTGGCAAATCATGTAATAGAGCCTACTGATTTCTATACCCGAACACAGTAAATGTAGAAAGGCAGTTCCGAGATTGTTGTACAACTCACGTATTTTTTGATGGCCTAATACTTTCACAGGAGATGTAGTGATAGATCGCCCTACCTGAGTCAGCGGATCACTTACGTGGAAAATATTAAACGCAATCGTGAAAGCTTAAACGATTACAAGATAATCTCGTCGCCAAAAACAGCGAACTACCAGAAACATGTGCGACGGTGCAGGATTGTCTATAGGCCCTGAAGGTTGGAAGATTCGGAATGGAAGAGGAAACTTTCGGTACTTTAGCCGTGTTCACTGCTAGTCCTTTGTGCCTACGCTCCCAATGGGGGCATCCTCGGAAGGAAGTGCTGGGGTCAGGAAGATGTCGGGCGCCAGGATGGGGTCCCTAACACGTTTCCAGATAGGACACCCCGAGCTTTACGAGCCCCTCGGGAAGTCCGGTTTCCTTTCAGAAGCCGATGTATCAGCCTTTCCAGAGCGCAGGCCAACAATACACCGGTACAGTCCTCGCCCGGACACTTTCTACCTTGTAACAAAACCAACGGAATGGAATGATGTGAAATGGTAGAGCGACTAGTTCTAAATATCCGTACCAGTATTTGTCGAAGTAGCCAGGGGAAATCACAAAAAACCCAAGATCAGTATGACCAGCCCAAAGGGTTGGTTGGGTTCAGTAGGCTGGGACCTACTGAATGCAAATTCCAAAGATTACCACCTAAGCAACTCCGCTAGGTATACAGGTCTCTACACCACAGAGTATGGTCTAATTATACAGTACAAGTGTACCTTAGAGCTGTGTTCCACTAAGGTTTCTTCTATACTTGTATCTTACTACTCCATACTTACAGTAATACAAGTAGTGAGTGATTCCTTGTTTTGTTCCACAGAAGTATTAGCACAAGTTCATGTAAATTGTACAGATTTTTCTAAAATATATGAACATTGGTTACTTTTAAATACTAGTTAAAATTTTAATATATTTTTTATTAATTATGGAAATCAGTTGACGTAACTATGCAATCTAGTAGTAGAAAAAGTGAAGATAATGATAATAGTTTTTTACTGTTTCAAACCCATACTTCATCCAGTATCTTATTTGTTTTTTTAAGGTTTTAGCTAAACATCGTGTAAACAATTTCTTCCCTAGCCGCAGGCTCTTTTAATATAAACAATTTACTCTTTTTTAAAAAATTGTATTTGTTTATCATGAAAATATTATTGCTAAATAATAAAATGTATATAATCTCAATCAATTAAATGGACTAATAAATAAATGACCGAACGTAATAGGGAAGATCGAATCATGTGGCACCTGTCGATTAAAATTGATACTGCAACATAGGTGCATGCATGAAAAAATATCACACTAATATTAAAATGGAAGATTATGCTTGAATAGAGACAAATACATATTAAAGTATTTAAATGGTCAATATTTATGACAAATGACAATAACCCGATCTGTATGTTCAAAATTGCGAAATTATTACTAAGGAGTAGACATAACCTAATTCAAGTAATGGCGTCGTATGGTAAACAGCTCGTCCTCCAGGTTGCTCTTTTTTTGTAAATATAACCCAAGATGAAGAATGTCATTATCTTCAGCTACTATAATGAGATCAGTTTAAAATTCACTTCTTTTTATGAATTAATACTATATTGCTGGGATAATTTCCTAGAGATGATTGACGCTTTACCGCCAGTGCCATGCTAGATTAACCCCCTCTAATTTAGAAAGTGTACAGAAATAAAATAGAACCAATTTCTAATACAATGAATTTAACAGGCTTTAATAATTCTGTTATTTGGTAAAACACCGTTTATAAATTAAAATACGAAAAGGAAAATTTGCACATTAAAATTATTTCAGTAATCAACAATATTAAAATATTTCCCTTAATACAATTTAAATTTAACGCATTAAAACTACAACAAAATTGAATTGACATCAATGTACAAAAGAATAGGACATAATGAACTATACAAATAATAATAATAATAATAATAATAATAATACATTAACTCAGAAAATATACCAAAGGAATTTCCCTGCGCTTTCAGCCAAAAGCCAAAAAAGAACAATTCGTAACTTATTTTTATCAAATAATTACTCACAATTGAAGGAGTAAGTCAACAAAATTTTCAGTGGATTCAACCATAGTAAAAAGAAGCATTCCTCATATACCTCTCTTTAAAACAATCCAAAAACAATATCAATGTCCAAATTTATAATAATATACCGGAAGAAATCCATAATTTTACTGATAAAGAAAAGATTTCTGATTTATTTTCCTATAGATGCTTTATATAAAAAGTATAACTAGGCATCGGGATTCTTAAGCACTTAACACCAAGTCAGTTATACTTAAACTATTAGGTCAATATAAACAAGCTAAGAAGTACGCCGTGCTAGTAAACAATAATTGATGAGTGACACTCCTAAGTAGAGAGAATGGTTTGTAGCTCATGCCCTATCTTACCACTCCCATCTGTCTACAGTCCGGTAACAACATAACTTCAGTCCGGTTTTAGTGCTTAGAAATTCCGATGCTTAATTATAACAAATTATTTGCACATTTACTGCATTTGATCAAATAAATTCCTTATGTAAATACATTGCTCTTTTACTGATGGGTAATATAGCAATTGACTGCTGGTACCCTTTCCCGAAAATAATATCAAAGTTACACCAGCCATATACAACGCACTTAAAGTCAACTCACTGCAAAGAACGGCTGCTCATCCCGGTATTCCCAAAAGTTGTTCTGCCCGAGACAGCCGGCGAGCAACTCTCTCGGATGAGCTTGAAAGATAATCAATAAAAGAAAAATTGCGCCAAGTATTGCAACTAATCAATAACAAATGCTGGTACGTGTTCTAACCAATGAATGACAATAACTGTTTTGGGAGAAAATTTCTAGGAAGCAGACATCTTATAAGAAAAGAAAGGAGAATGAAAGGCGGATTACATAGTGTGGAATATTATGCCACAATCTTTGGTGTTTGCTTAATGAGATCGAATGAACTTGACCTTTTAGTTGAGAATAAAAATTAAGCTAGAGTATTAAAATAGTAAAGTATCAGGTTTAATTATATGTACTTAGTTTTAATTGTTGGTAATTACGACTCGGGTAATTGAACACACTGAACATTTTGAAAACGTACAGCTTTA
Organism: Metallyticus violacea; assembly: GCA_030762175.1. Lineage (NCBI taxonomy): Eukaryota > Metazoa > Arthropoda > Insecta > Mantodea > Metallyticidae > Metallyticus > Metallyticus violacea. The sequence continues at coordinate 54,703,239 of CM060830.1, read as the reverse complement.
TGGATATTCAGTAAATCTAAACTACACTACTCGCAATAAGAAAGATACGGTGACATATTTAAAGATACTTTTGCAAATTATTGCTATTCATTGCTGCTGTAAGTTTGATTCTGCATATACTTAAATTTTTATGAATATAATGGGTGTTACAATTATATATTATAAACATCAGTATTTAGAACAAGTAATAATTTATATATAACTGGGTAATGTTTTTAACAGCACAATCCAACGAATTCCCTCAAGCGTATTTAATTACCACTACTTTTAGTTTGCTTGAATTATGACACTTCAGGAGTGAGAGCAGAGTGCACCTTTAAAGCATTCCAAACTTTGTGATCAAGTGCATTGTGCAAGCTGTAGGTGATGTAGGGCATTCCGGGTCCGCTAGAGGACGCGCAGGTTGCCGAGTGACGCTTCAAGGGCGTGACCGCGGCGCCCGGGACTCGGCGCTCTACTGTTTTGTGTGGAGCAACCTCCTAGCGTCAAGGCGAGCCACCGACCGATCGGTCGATCGATGTCGCGGTCTAACCCCGACCAATCCCATGCCGTGTTTATACGTTCACGCCCCTCTCACAAATGGTAGCAGCTTTTCTGATCAAATTTTCCACTCTTTTGACACCTAGATGTATTTAAATTAAAGAGGCTAGAACAGATTTTTAAGATATGCCCTTTAGGGGATATCCAGATGAAAAATATAGGTCTGAATCTGCGGTGTATTGCTTCTGAAATTTTAAGCATGCGCTTCTGTTCAAATATAGCGCAGTGGTGAGATCTTTTGGGAATATCGAATGCTTTCCTACTCTTGTTTCACAGATATTAATTACTACTTACATAGAGAATATAAAATAATTATTAAAGTTTGAATTATATTTAATTTACGATTGTTTACGTAGAGCAATTAAAATGACATGCTTGACCATTTATTAGAATGTGTGACATCTAACGAAAGTGTATAAATATTCATTATGCAATAACGAATTACTAGATTTTCCAGACTATTGTATTTATGTCAGCAAACTTCGAAAGTAACGAGATTCTCCCAGACACTTTATACTGCAAAAGAACAAAGGCATAGAAAAGCACGTATTTTTTAAAAAATTTATACCTTTGACCGGCAGGTAAAGGCAATCAGTAAAAATAAACCGTTTTATGGTTTTTTTTTTTGTTATATTAGACGAAGCACAAATATTTATTTTAGTTTTAAAATACTTATTGAAAGAACATAATTTAATAAACATTTATATTTATCATTCTTGTACTGTTATCCAGCTAAGAGTAAGTTAAAAAAAAGCTTCTCCTGACAAAATAATGTTTATAAATTACGTGCCATTTCCCGCCGGCCGAAAATATATTCATGTACCTAAATTTTGATAGCTTTACGAGTTTGAATTTTCATTAAAAGAATTTTTCAGTTTCATGGAATTTTTCTTAAGATAAATAAGAGTAATTAAAAGTTATGTAACACCTACTACAAAACTATTTTGTAACTATCTAGCTTTGAATAGTTAACATAATTAGATTTCGTTTTTGTAATAAAAGCATGAATTGTTGTTAATGAGCTCCTTAATTAATTCACATAACTGCATTCTTCTATCGGGATCGTCCTGCAGGTTCCAGCAAATGATGAATTTTATAAGGATGTGTGTGGCACTTTTAAGAATTTTATTCTCCGAACTTTCGCTTGTATTTGATTCTAGCTACACATTTTATTAGAAACTTTTGGAGTTTCGTGCACACGGAGGAGAATATCCAATGAAGTATTCTCATTGCTCGGGCGACCTGATCTTGTTAAGTCCTTGACACTTCCAGTTTGAGTAAATTTCTTTACGACCCTTGTCGCTGCTCTAAGTGAAATTAGATTGCGATCCGAGTGCATTTCATTAAATAAATTTCGCCTCTCGGTGAGATCATTGCGTCTTCATTGCCAACCATAATTCAAATTAGAATACTTTCCCTTTGGCTCAACATTACATAAAATTGTTTAACATACTAGATGTCAGATTTTTATCACCCCTTGCTGAATGGTGGACGGGAGACCCGGGTTCGATTCCCGGTACCTACTTAGGAGTTCTTCTAAATTAGGGAGGTCTGAAACGGGGTCCACCCAGTCTCGTTAGGACAATTGGGAAATACCTGATGGTGAAGTGGCGTTTTTCGATCTCGAATAGGTGACCGACATGCTAATCACATGCCCCCCTGCAATGCTGCCCTCTATCAATCAAGTCGTAAGACGGAGGTAGAGGATGCAGGGATCAAATGAAAAGATGTCAGATATACCTAATCTCTTAAAATCAGACATTTATGTATCAAGAAATACAATTTCATGGGTATAAATGTCAGTATTCATATTATCACTGACAAAATACAGTACAGAAAAGAAGTGTTTTCATGTTTTATCAACAATGTTGGTACTTTTTGAAAAGCTCTTAATGAGCATTATTCAAAAACATAAAAAGTATCGGATATTCCATTTAACATAAAAGAGTTGGAGTTACTTCCTGTTAAACCAAAAGTAGAAAACAGTTGTTCATAGCATTTTTTAATTCTCAGTATACGGCTATCTGCACCCATCGAGTTTTAGGTCACTGAATCACATACTTCAAATGTTTGGGTGGGTGAACTTTTAACTAACCGTATATATAACAAATTAACAGTAATAATAGAAGCTTTAAAAGGATAAAACATTTCAGATAAAGTTACACTTGAAATCGCTATATTTCGAACTCGTTGAGATCTTCTATGGCAAGAAGACAAGTCTTCTTTTATATATATAAAAGAAAATATATATTTTCTTTTTCTTTTATATATATATATAAAAGAAAAATAATGTAACACTATATCTGCCATTTTATATACATAAAAGAAAAATAAAGTAACACTATTAACAATGTAATAAATTAACAATAATTATAAAAGCAGAAAAGGATAAAACACTAAGAGAAAGTCACACCTCTAATTGCTATATTTCTACTAGAGTTTTTCTATGGCAAGAAGACAAGTTATTTATTTATTTATTTATTTATTTATTGTCTTCTTGCCATAGAAGAACTCTAGCAGTTCAAAATATAGCGATTACAAGGGTTATTTTCTCTTAGTGTTTTATCCTTTCCTGCTTTCATAATTATATATACCTATACACATTTCTCACATCTTCTATCTGTCTTTGCTCACTGGAGGCAAACGATATTACTCTCTGCAATTCATTAAATGCATTCAAGCCCATTGCTTCTAATTTGACACTAATTTAACAGAAAATTTCGGTGAAATGATAAACAACACGATAAACAGTGTTATTTAAGCACAACCATGACTGAATTTTTTGTGAAATTGGACTAGAACTTAAAATTTTGACTTTGTAAGTCATAAGTCTTAAGTAGGCCTTTTTTTCAACATTACTACAAATGTTACACAGTTTAAGTCAAAAATCAAGAACCATGGAACTAGCGAGCTGAAATGGTGCTGTTAAGCGATACTGCCGGCTGGCAGTCGCAGTGTTAAGAGATGTTTCTTCAGAATTCTACTGTCAACAGCTCCAAAGACACCCAATCGGGCATAGTGCAGTCGTAAAGTTGCTGCAATGTATCAAGGATATCCAAATTGGGCATGATAGACCTCGCTTAGTTAGATCCGGACAATAACCAACGATAAAATGTCAAACTTAATTTTAGCGTATCACGTGGCGTGCCATTACATTCAACGTAGAATATTAGATGTACCAGTAAGCAAATTTTACGAGGAAAATTCATGATTTTGTGGTACAAATAAACATTTCTGTACATTTATAATAATATTAGAGATTAATTTAGTTATTTCTTGTATGCAGTATTTATAATTATATATTTATTGGAGAAAAACTGTTCAATCCATTCCTATTCAACGGATTGTTCTATGAAGTGTCTTAAAATTAATTTTGTTAAGGTTAAAATATAGTGAATGAATATATAAAGAAAATAAACATATATTCCTGGTTCTGGTACTCTCGTACTCAGATTTACAATCAGTAAAAGCTGTTAACTTTAAAAATTTAACAAATTTCTGACTCACACTTTTGTTTCAGTGAGCAAGTTGTACTTGTTTAACTAAATACAGTTCTTTGTGGTTTGTATCCCATTGTTGTCTAATTAATTATGTTCGAGTTGCTCTCTGTTATTGTTGTAGAATTAAAATTGAACACTGTAATTATTTTTGTACAGTATCACACAAAAGTTTCTTACGATAATGTAAATCTATTGTTTCTGTTTATTTATAGTAGAACTGTGAAATATTTGTAAAACAAATGTTAATCTATCTTATTTTCTAAAAATGTTACGTTCCACCCGGCAGCAACTCACGTACCATAGGTTGAGAACCCGTGATGTAGACAATTCGAACTGCAGTAAATAAAACCATAGTTCACCTTGTATATATTTTGGTTCCCATGTATGATTCGCAGGCTACTATGATTTTACACTCTACGGTCTGCCTGTAGCTCCCGAATTCCCTCTTGATTCCGCAATTCACTGTGCCTCTTCCATGTTCTGGCTGAATGTAAAGTGACGGAAGAATGGAGGGAAAATTATCTACCACATTTCTTTACGGGATCGAACAGAGGGAGATGGTCATGAGAGGAAAGGAAGGAGAGGAGAAATTAGGTAAATTTCTGATGAAAGCGAGACAGCTCAGATACGAAAAGGCTGATAAGCGGTGAAAGGTTGGGGAAACAAATTGACTGTGTGCCATTCATAATGGGATTTCTTGATGTTTTATAATTTTTTTATAAAATGTATCTCCATTTATGTATTTTATTTTATGCTTTTTGTATTTTTATTTATTTATTTCTTTTATTGTTGGATATATATGTTTTACAGTTTTTATGAAATATCTGTTCTAATATCCTGCGCCTGTTGAAGTTGTATTGTATTGTACTTTATTGCGTTGGTACCACTGTAATAAATACACTTCTTCTACTACCAATATACGTATGTGTGTTTATGAGTTTTAATATTAGAATTTATTATGAGACAGACATGCTAGTTTGATTGTGATATTTCTCATAATACTGTTAGTTCAATTAAATCTTGATACTTTTTATACTTTATACAAAGTAAGAAAACAATACATTCATTTGGATAATTTTCAGCGTATGCCAAAGATTTTGGCTTATTGAATATTATTTAATTTTTTGCATTTATGAAAGTAATTATGAAGTCATTTAATGTAATTGAACTTTTTTAATTTTTATTATAGCAACCATAATAATATAAAGTTAGGTATCACGTATGTAGAGCTTTAATGAGTTAATTTTGAAAATTTATTTTTACGACGCTGTGTTCCATATATTGTATTTTTTACATTTTTAAGTGGAAAATTTTGGTGGTTGTAATGAAGTATACAAACAATGTACAATTTTATGGTAGATATAACCATAGGTTTATATATAAGCATAATTAATTTTATCTATTTAATTATGATGATTCTTAATTAGTTTGAATTTTAAAAATATCATTGTTATATATTTTGAACCAAAAACTACAACCCTCACATCCGGTAAAGTTGAAAACAAAATACATACAAATACGGCAGTTGTCTTAAAATGTGTGACTTCTAAACATTCTAAAACTATTTTTATAATAGAATAAAATGAAAATCACATCTTAAGTTGACATTTTTAGTGATAATGCCTTCATTTTTATGGGGACCCAAATTACTAATTTAATTATAGAGTAATTTCAGAAAGATCCAATGATTACTTTAGGAGTTTGAACATTAATATAACAAGTGACAGCATTTGTTCATGTTGCCTTAAGGTCCTGTTAAGTTGTCTTAATGAACAAAAAGAAACGTCTAGCTATGGACAATTTAAAAAGTTTAATAATTGGAAACGGAAAATCAAATTTGAAATTTTTGAATCCCGGCCGGGATTCGAGCCACGAATCTTCCTAACTGAGCTAACGTGACTTAACTCCAAGCACGGAAAATGCGAACATCATTCCGAAGACCTACCTAAGGTTTCTCTACTATGAGAAGTTTATTTAAGAGACGAGCACTTGTTCAACCACCAACTATATAAAGGTTAATTTATATATTGAACATAAGATAAGATTATTTTTCAAAATAAAATGTTTTATAATCTGTGTATTCAATGAGTATGTAAATACTATGTATATATTTTATGTGCAAGTTTCCAAACTTTTTAAAGGCAATTAAATGTATATCTCCATAAGTCACAGAGACATAATTTCGGTCTGTAGTTATAATTAAATTAATATATCTCAACATGCAAATACATTTAAAAATGATTTGTTAATAATACTTAAGGTAAATGAAACACAATTTCTTTTGTTAGATAACAGAAAACTTTCTACCATGTCAAAGAAATATTTAGTTGATGTCACAGGTGGCATTGTTACTTTGTCATTTTCAGGAGAATACGGTGACATTAACGTGAGGATGCAAATCGTTTAGGGATTGGGGTTTTAGCATACATCTCTTTTTGAAGCTTTCGCATTTATATATGGTCTTAAATTCAGTTCCTATTTGGATGCCAAGTTCTCCATGCACACTGTTGTGTGTTATAAGTGTAAAAAGCAGTCCACATCTTAAATCTTTACTTTTTTTACTCCCTTTGTGTCATTGACTTAATGGAGTAGGGGTCTTACTAGTAACATAATTCATTTATATTATTTATTTATGTATCTATTACCGACAATTTCAAGCCCATCATACTAGAAGAAGGAGATGGGCTGACTAACCCATCTCTTTGACATTTGTAAATGCAAAGTGCAGCAAAAAAAAAAAAAAAAAAAAAAAAAAAGTTGGTTCATATGGTCAATATTTAGAACAGGTATTAGTCCTAAAGCCGATGTTATTTGCATCTCTCACCTATTCACTTTTTAAGACATTATGCCTGATTTCATAATTTATTTTGATCATATAATAATATGGTAATTAATCACTTACAAATCTATACATTATTTTATGTGCTGTATTGAGCATTTTAAAATAATGATTACATTTAAGCATGCTGTTATTCTGCACCTCAGAATGACACGTTTTTGACAATAGGGTAATATTGGATTATATTGTTTAAGAATATGAATGAATCTTTGCCATTTCAGATTTGCTCACGACTGGTTGTTTCTGCTACGTCTATAATTTCTCTGAGGTTGGACATTTATATAATTTATAGTTACTTAAATTCAATATAAATGAAAAAGTAGGTAATTAACTGTGAGCAGAAAAGGCATTATTAATGTGTGATTTTAAAATGGTCGGCGTTTCCTCACATTAATTAACACCGTTGTGTTACACCTTTCGTGGATTTATATTACAAGGCGTTAAAATGAAGGAGTGTGTAATGTTTCTTACGCCGAGCACCTTTTACGTTATATTCTTGTGAAGTTAGGTTAACCATGTTCTTATACATTGATTTCTTTGTAGCTTTGTCAATTATTCACATATTGTGATGGGTAGTTCCGTTACCTTGCTGTTCTTGACGATTAATTGCAAATTTGGTCAGCCAACCAATGAATGATTACTGACAGTATTTTAATAAACCATACCAATTACTTCTGCATCCATATCCTTCATTTTTATTGAAATCATAGGTTAAAATGTACTTTAAACCTTGTTTTTTAAATTCGCGATAACTAAAAATGGTGAATACTTGTATATATATATATATATATATATATATATATATATTTACTTTGTGATTTATCATATCTTTAGAAGACGTTGTGTATCCCACTTGAGGATTAAAGCGAACCAGGTTAGTATGGAATTTCTTCCCACGTGGTCAGAGCTGTCGAAAAGGAACACACAAGTTTTTAAGAGAAAGCTTAGCGTTAATCCGGTAAACAAGTACATCAAACTTGAACAGGCAGCTTGGAAGTGTCGATAAGGCAGGTTGGCCGTGCTCTCACTTGCTTTCTCAAGATTATTTCTCTTTATTGAAGCATTTTCCAAGATTCTTTATTGCTTAACAGTACCGAAAGTCTAAAAGATGTTATCTTCTTTCCCAAACTATACCAATAATATAAATATAAGATTTAATGTTAAACATATAACCAGGTGTAAAAGTTTAGTAAGCAATAGAATTTTAAAATGAAAAACAAAAGTGAAGCAGTACAGTTCAACCATGGTGTTTTACGTGGAATTACAATTAGTCTCTCGAAGTAAAACAATCGAGGCAAGTGATGGGAATTTGTTGTTGTGCCTTTTACAATATTTAAATTCCTTTCAGAATCTTCGTCGCAATTCTGCCTCTGAGCCATTATTATGCAGCTTATGTGGGCAGGACTATTGTAAACCTTAAAACCTAAGAACTTCCTAATCTTCTTGCGGCCTAGAGTCCCCTTTTCATTGGTCCACCCACATCTCTTCTCTTCAGAATTGTACTGTAGCGCCAATCTTGGATTTCTATCAGTCATTTGTTCCAAAGGTTTCTTCATAATTTTGTTTATGCTGTTCTACTTTATCGTTTGTTTTTTTTTTTTTCTGTGATTTCTGCACTTCTGGACATTAAAATTGCAACACGTACTCATAAGTCACGCAGAAATGTCTGCCTTCTAGATCCAGTTTGACGGGACCGTTGGGATCCTTCACGTTCGTGTGTTCGTTCTGCTTTGATCCACTGATCTCATAGTCGTTTTGTTGTTGTCCATTTCGTCCAACAAGAGAACCAATTTCTCGCAATTACAGCCCGCACTGCTTGTATGCTGCAATTTTGATGGCCAGTGGTGCATTAGAAAGTGTATCCCTTCTAATCCAACGCTTATAATTGGATTGGATTCCATTGGGTTTTTAGGGTCACAGAAGGATATTTCGGCACTTTAGTACTTTACTTTAGTGTAAACAAGGGCTACTCATTTGTGCCTACACCCCCATCCGGGATACCTCCAAGAAGAAGATAGTATAAGCATTTCGGGCAGGTTCCTCAAAGAAGTTTAATCCCCTTAGAAAGGACGTTGTCGGGGCAGAAATCTTGCTAAAGTGTAAGCCACTGTCACACCGCACATAACACCAACCCACATCGTTAAACGCTTTTGCCTCTGTAACAAAACCAATGAATGAAATGGAAGGAGAAATTGGGAGAAAGGAAAAATTTATCCCAGCATTAGCCTAACCACGAAAACGCCCAAGATCGAGATGGCCGGCTGCAATTTGAACCCGGAACCACCCGAATGCGAGTCCCAAGCATTACGACCTGAGTCGTAATGCTCAGATAATGTGATAATAAAATGCTTTAATTTTTTATTTCCACTAATAACATTTTCGTTAGTCTCTAATTTATTGTTATTGCATAAACATTGAGAAAACTAATAGTTCATATAATTTACATATTTTTTACCGTCTTCTTTCATAAGAATGTGTCCTATTTTACAATTCTACAACCTCGGAGACCATTATTACTAATTAAATGCGACAGTGTCTCGAGTAAAACAATATCTTCTGTTTTTATTACTGATTTTAATCAAGTCTTCAGTTCGCATAATTCCTATATACATTAATCAACATCCTAAAGCATATATGGAAAAAGCTATACACCTTTATTATGCTGCTTGCTTTAGAATAGCGTTGCTCAACCCGTGGAGCTTTTGATGGGTCCACGAAGTTTCCATATGGGGCAAATGACAGCTTAGTTTTAGCAAACCCGTTTAGTCACGTACGGGAATGATCAGTCTAATTTAATTATTTGCTTTTTAACAAGTTTCTCCCACCCTCTGTCTTCGCCTTGTACCACTGCTTTCTGAATGTCTTCAGTTCGTTCATCTGGTGAAACATCACGTGTCCTCCCATCTACATTTCAGATTTCTTGTAGCGACCTATACCCTTCCTTTTCCTTACTTGTTCGTGATCTCTCAAGTTTATCCTTAAAATCTCTCTCACAGTTTTCCTTTGACTTGTTGCTAACAACCGCCTTCTTCTTTTTCCTTACTCCAGATCTGTGGGCCACAAAGGAAAGTTGGAACATGTTTAAATTTTAAACTCCAAACATTTTACCATGCAATTTATATTCTTCGCACTTCTTAATGTGTTGTATTTCTAAATTATAAAATTAGACCAAAATATATAAATAATATTTCTTTATTTATTATAATGCAAACTATAATGTAAACCACAATTTTCCCCCTTTAGTTTAGTCTTTGTCATGTTTGCCTGCAAAAACATTTCTTTATTGTATTGATTTACTTCTGCTATAACTGATAGTTCTGTTTTTAGATAAGCTAGGAAAACAGAGTCTTTCCATCTATGTGTTTCATAATTGCCTATCAAAATAAAAAAAATAAAAAATAAAAAATAAAAAAAAACCTAACCCTATAATCCTGGGGGACCAAATTAATGCTCGACCGCTGCTTTCCTCTATCTCAGTCTTGCGACATCATAGACAAAATGCAGTATTGCAGGGGGTATTTGATCAGTACACCGTAATTCGCCGGCATTCTTGAGCTGGGACCACTACCTCCCCATGGGGTAGTTACAAATTGCCATCACGGGGCCGGTGCATCCGTTTTAGACCTTCCTAACTTAGAAATTTTCTAAGCAAGTACCGAAGATCGAACCCGGGAGCTCTCTTTATAATATATATTCTTTTCCATCTTTATGGATTTTACTTTTCCTCTACTATTGAGTACAACTTGGCAATAGTTTAAACATATTTATCATTAATTCTTTGTTAAGTTATGGGCACCACTATGTTTCACTTCCTTCAAGCCGATCCTGAACTTAAAAAAGCTGAGAACCACTGCTTTAGTGGTCACATATTAGTGCAGTATGATATAAGGGTTTATTCACCGTCTATATTATAGTCTACTTCTTTGCAGCTTAGATCTATCAATTATTTTTAGAAATTCTACTTTCTTCATATATTCGACTGGCTGGCTGACTGACTGACAAAATGGCGATGCAGCAGTGTCTTTGCTAAGCAGTAAGACACTGAGGTTAATCGTCAACAAGTTATTTTTAATAATATAACATATAAAGGTTCTCTCTCGATAAAACGGTGGAGGTAACCACCCAGCAAAATGGCTCACGTCTATCTCTATGAAGTCACTGCCGAGAGTGTAAAATTGGAAGCAAAACAGAAGTTTTAATTGGGATGTTCTCAGACATCACCTCTTCTGTATTCAACGTGTACTGCGCCATTTACAGTCGAATTTCGCTTTCAGAAGTGTTTCAGTAATGTCTCGTGGAGCACTTCAAATGCTTCTCTCAAATAAAGGTAGTTTTTCATTTCAAAATACTCTCAGTTTCCCATGCATAATTTACATGATGTGCTCTAGAGTATTGTTTGCGTAAATATACCACTATAGTCGTTATTTATGGCATAAAAAATTAAAGATATATTTTATTTTATGGGTGAAATACCTAAAAATTATTTTAGACAGCACTTAAAATTTAAAAATTAATTAATAATCATAAATCAAGTTTAGTCTGGTCATTTCGAAACATTCCTTGTTTCAAAAAAAGAGTTGGCATATTTTTCACCGGGTATAGAATGGAAATAACGTTAGCTTTACGCAGGGGATGCTCATTTGGGATGGGCAGAAGCTGCTCCTCTAGGCATTTCGTCATCAGCGCGCATGTGTAATTGCCTAATGTTATGTTTGACTTCTTGGTCATTTGAGGTTTAAGGTTCGGATTAAGAAAATGCAGAGTAGTTAGTTATGTTGTTAATTAGGGAACCAGAGAGTAAATTAATGAACTAGATAACTGTACATAAACTTTTGCATATACCGAATTAGTTTTCTCATCCTGTGGTTTGTGAAGATATACAATCCCGGCGTTTTACATACTATCCCGTAAACACTGTCCCCAGAGTCGTATAGATTTCGGCCGAATTGGCTGATGTGTGTCCCTCGGTGTGTTCTAAAGTGTGTTGCACTGTGCATGCGCTGGGATTTAGTGGTGAAGATTCGGGATATGAAAGTATATCTTTTTTGTTTTGTTTTCTAGCACAGAAGAGAGAAATGATGTTTTTTCTGTGATATTTATTAAATTAAAAATCCTAATTATGTAAACTTCATTTAAATCACAAATTGCTATATGAATCTGCTTTATAGAATACAAGTAAATGCGAATAACTTTACATTAATATGAAATGACAAACATAAGGAACTGAATGATATCTTACTCTTAACAGATAGTTTTACATATAAAATAAATACAAACATTGGAGTAGTTCTGGAGCAATATGTATACAATAGATATAGGTAAATTCCTTATAGGAAGGTCCGGTGAATGCTGCCGGTCACTTGGGAGCACCTGCAAGATGAGGGTTTGCCTAGTTATCAATCCTCAAGTTGAGAAGACACACTTGGTATGCTATGCTTAGGCAATACATCAGAGTGACCGACTATACTACAATTTGGTGTGAAAATTGTTGTGTGCACCCTATAGAAAAGAGAGAGTAGATTCTCAAGTCCTTAATTTTAAGTTTTGATTGACTCAGTGCTAAATTCACTTCATGTCTTTGCCTGCGGCAGCCATTAACCTAATTCTGTCATCACCTGTCATATCGGGTTCTCCATGGCAGACGTGCGCTGATGGTTGAGAGATTAAAAACAGGTGTCTAGCATGGAGAATTACTTAAGTTCCAATCCTGCCCATGTGTGAATTATTTTATTTGTTACTTTCTGCAAGTAAAATTAATGCTCAGTACACATATGATAAAATAACTTAAAAATTGTAAGAGGAACACCTTTCGTGGGATCATTTCAGAAGCAATGGTGAAGGCTGCGGAGGCAATATGTAAATAAAGTGATTTCCAGCATGTATTTGAAGACTGTCAGAAAGCTGGGACAAGTTCATTCCATCCAACGGGAACTATTTGAGAAAGAATATCACAATTATGAAGTTTAATAAAGGTATGTTGTCAAAAATTACCATTCTCTATCGAGTATCCCACTAGAAAAGTAAATGATATATGAGCATTTTTAAATTGTTTCATTTCATTTTTAAAATATGTATATTCTTAACAAATTTCAAATTCTCGCAGATATGTATTAATTGACTCCTACTATATAATTTATTTTGCAGTTAAAATCCAAGTAAATGATATAACATGAAGCCTTTGTTTCAATTATATCTTTTGTTAAGATATTTTTAGTTGTTGCAAACTTAAACTAATTGTGCACATTTTTAAAGTTTACAACCTTAAAATGTTTTCATTTATTACAATTAATTTATTACTATATTACTTTTTATGCAACATTTTTAAAATCATCGCAGTAATTAAAGGGAAATAAAATTGAAGAAATACAGGTTTTCTTTAGTGTATGACTGTTCCATTGAATCTAAAATATGTTTATAAAATGCAATTTCTACCTAAACAGAATACCGTTTCAAGAGCAGACTATATGTCGATGGCCTCATGTGCGGAAGTAGTTTTTCTAACCACCGGGAATAGCGCTACTTAATATTTCTTCTATATACTTTGACCTACATTCAGGTTATTGGTGTTTAAGATAATGGAAGGGATTAGTACCTGCCCGGGCTAGCGTATCGGCTCTCGACAGTGATCATATGACAGACATTAATATTAAAGCAAACCGAAAAATGACATGGTTCCATATTTTACTGGGTAGCTGTTTTCTACCGCAGGTAAGATGCTCGCACCGTACATATGACTTAAATGGCAATGAAACAAACAAAAAATCTCTGGATAATGTTGCCAATATTACACTGACTGTAATTAATGATTTTAAACTATTTTGGGAAGGCAAAATTATAAATTACATTTTCATCTATTATCAGTACATTTTCATTACGCCAAATTGCTGTTTAAAAAAGCAAAAAATTTACTCCGAATGAAGTTTAACTGAGTAATACTGCATGTGCTGTTATGGAATTTCTTTTAGCTTGACATGGTTTTAGGATATCAGATTAATATATATTGTATAATATCACAATTGCACTATGACGTAATTTAGAAAGCGCAGTGAGGAATGTAAAAATTAAATATAAAATGCGTAATTTGTATCCAATTAAGCAAATTGAGAATCATCACATTCGTATTAAACCGATATTGGCAATACTGCAAAGCTGTAAAGTTTTTACAGCACCGAGTGTTACAAGATACAGTTTCTCCGTGTTATAGGAACTGCTTTTAGCTGTACTTACAAGTAATTTAATACAACTTATGAACTAATATCAGGAAAAATCTACCTTAATTTTTAACGATAAACAATAAAAGTATTTATACATTTAAATAGATGTGTGTATGACACTTTTCATGGTTTTGTCGCCCGTTTTAGGGCAACTAATAGGTCGGCAGTCAGAGAGGTAACTCCCGGCGAAGCAGATATAATACCAGCGTAATTGTTTCAAGTTCTCGCAATTACAACAATGAAAATGAAGAGAAGTTGTATACGTTATCCTGCTACTTTCACATATCTCTGAACTTTTTTACAACGTTGCTATTCACGTGCACCAGTTCATTTTCCGAAATTGATAAATTTGAAAGCATACAAGACCACTGTTGTACAATTATTGTAAGCAGATTGTCCTGTTGTTCGGGTAAATTTCTGTAATTGGATGTTGCGTAACGTCAATGATAGAAGTACTTCATCCACGCTGCAGATTCATATAGTAATTTGTGATTTAATTGAAATTTACATAATTAGGAGTTTTTGTTATATATATATATATATATATATATATATATATATAACGTACTACATTGAGGTTAAATATGGAATGTAAAATATATTTTGAATCATAGAGCAGTAGAATAAAGAAGTTGATGATGATCGTGGAGTGCAGCCGTTGTAAAAGGAGAGCGAGTGATGGGATGTGTAACAACAGCAGAAACGTCACTCCCAAAATAATTTTTCTCCGAGTATAGACCACGAAGGCGACCTATATGATATTCTAAGGAAAGATGGATCCTGTTACTCTGTATGTATTTATGTATTTATTGCGTACTGTACACGGATTTTTAAGTCATGCAAGGGGGTTTGACATAAAATCAGAATTTTCTGTACTCCAGTAGCTGTTATTTTGTTTCTAAACGCCGTACTTCATCAGTAAAGAATGTTAAACGAGCTGTCAGAAACCTGGAAGGATGGTATGAAAGTGTCTAAAGGGAAAAGGAAATACTTTTCTTCATTTGCTGTGTGTCAGCAATTCTCACATAGCACAAGTATGAAATGTGATGCCTTATGAAAGACTAAGGTCAGATAGAAAAAGAATTGGCTTGCCGTGCCTATGACCTTACCATCTGCGCATCCGTACCCTTTCCAACTAATATCGAGAAATACTCCAGAGATGTCTAACGTTATCCCGTTGCTGAAGGGACGACTCAAAATATTGGAGTACTTGAGGCTCAGCATTCATGGTTAACTAAAATGTCCAGATAAAATCTCTGCAACGAAATAACCTAAGAGGTATCCGAAGTGAGAGGATCGTTTGAAAACTATGTTTGCATAGTAATAAACCACCACAGGTGACCGAGGTCATTAAGGCACGGACTCGTGAGCGGGAGGTCTGGGGTTCATTTGCATTTCATTTGTCTGGGGTTCGAATCCCGCCAGGACCGTCCTTCCTGACTGAGGGTTTTTCCAGGTTTTTCTCAGTCTTCATAAATGGCAAATGCCGGGTAGGTACCCTAAACTTAGGCCTGGAACGTTTCCTACCTTAAAAAAAATCCTTTCCCAATTTATCATTTCATCCCATGTATCACCGGTGTCGCCTGTGGTGCCTCAGTAGTAAAAATGGGTGTTAAGCACCAGTCAAAAAAAAAAAAAAATGCATAGTAATAAAGGACAACAGCAATATCTGTATATGTGGTCGTAAAGTTTTCTTTCTATGTATAAATATTCTATATGTTATTCTGATGCTAATTCATTGTTTGGCAGTTGTTTAAACACAAGCGTTTAGAGGGACAGTAATGAATGTATAAGATTGGAATTCGTGATGTACTTCAATTCTTCTTTCTAGAAGGGAAAACAGCGATGAAATTCATAAGATGATTTTGCCTACATTGGGTGATGCTCTTTCTACGAAACCGTTTAGGTAAATAAGTCGAAGGCGCACCACGTCCTGGAGCTCCAAAATCAACTGAGGTCAGAAATTATCGATAAAGTGCACGATTTGGGGGGGGGGGGCTGGTAGAGTGAAAGTATGTCGAGTTAGCGAAGACCGCGGTCATATCAACTGAGTGTGTTCATTTTGTTTTACATAATTCATTACACACGAAAAAAAAAATTTCGAGACGGATTCCGCCTCTGCTTACTGCGAAGCAAAAGCGAGAAAATTGGTCGAATGCATGGACATTTTTTACAAGAATTCAACTAATTTTTATGGCGTTTTGTGACCATGAACATACGTGGATTTAATTATTACCCATAGGAAATTAAATAGCAGTCTAAACATTGCACCGCACAAGACGAACCAGCTCCGAAATGTGTTCAATCCGCTGGGAAATTGATAGCTTTAATTTTGGGGAAGAAAAATGTGTTATTTTGATAAAAACGAAGAAAGATCTCGCGGAAAAACATCCGAAAATGGCAAAAAAAAAAAAATTACACCATACAATGGTCGGTATACCTAAACCCTGTCGGTTAGGACAAATTGACCGAGATATGATTTGCTTTGCTTTGCTCGCTCGGATTCCCACTGTTACTAAAACTCAAAACTATTCTGACTGAACACAAATTTAAGTGAAATGAAAATATTATACGGGTGGTAAACGAGTATGACTTCGAATGAACTCATTTCCACGAACCTGGAGTAACGGTGGAGCAAGTGCGTTGAATTTTGAGGGGATTGTGTCCTCAAAAAAAATGTCGAAAAATGAAGTACGTTAAAATACTGAACAGGTTCTCTTTAATATCAAACCAAAGTTGTTAAACCACCCTCGTATATAAACTTAAGTGGTAAGAGCATCGGCACCAAAGATCCGCGATTCGAATCCTTGAATTTTTCTTACTTGACTCTGATGCTTATTCATAACTGTCATTAACAGAAATTAAATCAGTTTAAAATGACAGCAAACTGTTATTTATTTATTACATTCTCTTTATGTAATGCATAACTTACATTTTGTCTTGTTGAAAACTTTTGACTCTGTTGAGATAAAATCTGATTTGCTTTCAACTTTTTTTTTTTTTTTTAAGGCTGCTTAATATTACAAAGCCACTACTTGCTACAGGTTTATATTCCTCCAAACTTCGTGTGTTCCTTGGTAAAGCTCGAATTTAATGCATTATTTATACCTGGTTGTTTACTTGAAATTTACTCCAAACTTTCTTTCTAGGTTTGCATTCTTTGTGTGTTTACTCATTCTTTCCCTACACTCAGAAGTTGACTGTCAGAATGAGATATTAGTTGAAAATATGCAACAGAGTATTATTATTATTATTATTATTATTATTATTATTATTATTATTATTATTATTTGCTGACAATTAGGAGCACTTAAAAAACTGAATTCCGATCTGCTAAATTCGAAGATGTGTGCTGCATGTCTCAGCTATAACGACATGAAGAATCCCGTGTTTTATTCAAAATTCATTTGTATAGCTTTGCTGTCATCCCAAAGGGTTAAAAACTGCATAAATAAAACCAAAGCGCTAATATCGGCTCCATATGACAAACGAGGAAAGTCGCTTAATATGAACGAAGCTTCCTGGAGGCGTAATTTAATTATTTTTCCATGGCTGTCAGTCCAAATGCTTTACATGCTTTGTACTGTACCTCGGAAATCTGTTGTAATTCCCGGCTGTAATTTTGAGTGAATGTAACTGTGGTGACAGGTGAATATTTGACTGAGACCACTTTCTGGGTACCAGATATTATTTAGAACACCAGCTGCTGCCTCAAGATTTAAATTTATATGGTCTACTTAAAACAAATCGTGGGCTTAAAGGTAAAACTTTGATACCCTTGAGTAACCTTTGGCCCCAGAGGTTGCCTTAGAACTTGCAGTAGTATTTAAACGAACAGTATAGAGAATGAGAATTCTAATGACATAAACATTATGAGTAGTAGCACTATTGAATTGAGCAATGTATGAAAATCTGTAAAGTTTCCCCTCTGGTTAGAAAATGAGATGGTACCCCATCGTTCATGAACCACGCGCGATTCATTCGACTTGAGGACAGTTTATGATAAAAATTTATGCAAAACAGAAGTTTCTTGCTCTGAAAAATACAAGTTCCTACAAGCATGTGACGTAAATTTTGCTTAAATAATAATAATAATAATAATAATAATAATAATAATAACTCAATAGGTTAATTCAATAATTACATGAAAGTATATCTGAACAGACGAACATAGGAATGCACAGAGCTTGTAGTGATGTTAAAAATTATAATTCATTAATTCAACAATGCTTCAAAGCATGCCAAACGTATTTTTAACACATAAGACACAGCGCTTTTTATGTTTGATACACTACAAAGCAAAGTTGCTCTTTCCTTTGTATTTATTAAATTTTTCTTTTTTGTAACTATCATCTCTGTTCAACTAATATTTGAAATATAAATATGAACAAATTTGCTTTGCAAAAAAGACAGTTTGCTTCATACATAACATAATACGTATATCTAAATCATGGCACGTGTTTGAGAATAAATTGCTCGTGGCAGAGACTGAAATGTAGGTTAACCAATCCTGACTCTTCGAAGAGAGAGTGATAAATATGGAAAAGTGTGGTTTTAATTTTCTAAAAGAAATGATGAGTTCAATGCTAATAAGTTGAAAGAAAATATGTTTCAGAAAAATTGAATACATTATTTTTTATTATTCGTGTATATTAACACACAGTAAGTGAATTTACATGGCTTTAAACATATCAGAGGCTTTGAAATTTACTAATCCACAATGGGAACATTGGCACAAAATGATTAAGCGATTTTAAATTTGATGTGGGTTACTAATGTTCGAATGAGGCACCTGAGGCTATTGATGGTAGCATATTCCGGATGCAATAAGTGTCATTCGACATAGGGCAATTGATATTTACAATAGCGAAACAGCAATTTCAAGATGGTGGTGCCCCTGAGAGAGTTTAGCGCTCCTTTGCGCGATTTTTGTGCGTGAAAGATGTGGAATAAAAAGAAAATTATAAATAAATGCTTTCTGTCTACGGTGAAAAGTACCTGCCATGTAGAAATGTTTACATTCTGGTGTAGAATTTCACCTGTAGGGCAGACACGTATCGTCGGCCGGTTAACGGACATTGTCACAGACAATTTGCACTATTGGTTGTTCACACGGCATGGTCTGGCCTATAATACAGAACAGATTAGGATTTCTCAAAGTGTGCCGCGCATGCTAACACTGCAACATAAAATGCAAAGAATGAGTCTGTTATTACAATGTCAATATTACGATTTGCTAGCCCGAATTGTCACAGTTAATGAGTTTTGGGTTCAATATTACAGTTGAAGTAATAGAGTGCATTAATGCAGTGAAAACATCGTCTACAAAAAATGTTTAAAGTTAACACTATCCGCCGGGAGAGTGAGCTCACAGTCTTCTGGGATCACGAAGACATATTTCTGTATTCCAGCCCCAAGGAAACACAATAAATGCCCGATTACTGCCGTATTTATTTGTTATTTGTTTTTATTTACGGACGGTCTTGAACATCTCAGGTCATCAGCGTCCCATTCAATTCAGTATGTGAAACGGCCGACAAATTTTGCTCAGAGGTCTCTTCTTTCAGGCTTGAGGTTCTTTATCGTGCCGTAAATGTTTGACACGGGACCCACGGCTTTACTTCCCTTCCGAAGGAAGCCATACTTAGGATTTTTACGCTCGAAAAAATCATTCGATGCTGGCCGGGTTTGAACCGGCGATCTTGGGTTTAGAAGGCAAGTATGCTACCCACTACACCACAGGACAGACGCTACTGCCTTAACACCCTCAGGATACTTCGTAAGGCAGTTCAATGGAAGCGAACAAAGGCGAGTTGCTCTTGCATGACAACGCGCGTTCTCATACTGCCAACACCCATTTTCCCAACGATGAAACTGCAGAAAAGAAAATCACTGCCTTTTCAGACAACAACTCAAAGAAACTTATACTGATGGATTTCAGGGGTTTGTGAAACTATGTGACAAGTTTCTTGATGTACAGAGAGATCATATTGAGAATTAAAAGCATTTTTCAAACCAGTGCTCTTGTAATTATCTGAATATTAATTTCATACTGTCTCTACAGTGAGATCAAGTAGAGTTGCTGCCCGTTAAGTTAATAATATTATCTTTGTAACTATGTTTTACTGTAAGTACAAATTATAGTTTTTAAAATTAAGTAATAACACGAGTTATAAAAGTGGCGCAATTTGTGCCTCTCGGCGGCAATACATTGCCTACATCTGGGTAGGAAATTTCTGTATTTCACTTCTCAATTGTTTTAAAATGAAAGAACAAATTATCTTCGCATATAAATATATTTATAACGATGCATATGTTTTATATCTAACAAAAGCATCGTCGTGAAGAGAGCAACTGTAAAATTTTAATCTAATATGTTGCGAGTATTATAAAAATATATAAGAACGCTCTGTAATAACCTTTAGAAAACGTTTCCCTCACCTATTTTTGCTACAATAAAATTTAAATGAAATATCAAAGGCACCGAAAATCACTGGAACTTTTGACTGTACATCGTATATTGTTGTTTGTATATATTTGTTCGGTACCTTTTAATCGTTTCTGAATAGTAGCATCGAAACTTTCTATTATTTCTCTCTATTTTAGTGAATGTAAAGGTGATATCAAGAGCTCAGTTCATAAACATGGCTATATTAAAAATACTCACACAGTATAACTTTATCTATCAATTGTCATATATTTAATTTAATTAATAGTATACAATTCATTTTTTTGGTTTAATAATGATGGTGATGATGATGATGATGATGATAATAATAATAATAATAATAATAATAATAATAATAATAATAATAATAATAATAGTTCTACAAATCTGGTTTCTCTTTTATAATACTTACAGATCGCAGGAATTCTAATATTCTTCTCCTTAATTTTGAAAATTAGAGTAGTCTCACCATAGATATTTATTTTCAAGTGATTCTGAAGCGAAAAAAAAAAAAAAATAAATAAAGACAAACATAGTAAAGTAATGTATTATAGTTAAGTTTTTTTTTTTTATTTGTTAGCTTTAGAGTTTGTCATGCAAACAACACACAGTAATGCCACATCTTATTTCATTAACTAATAAGGTAATACTTGGGGTTTGGTAGTGTTTTTTTTAAAGGTACTTAACTTGCTGAGGAATTCACTTAGTTTACACAGCTCCTACGTGACGGACTTTTTAACGAGAGATATGCATGAAGAGTTTTCACCATTTTTAATTTGCTTATTTCATCCCTAACAATATCAGAGCGTATGTATTTCAATAATGTTTATTACATTCATCATATATTTGTGGATTGTTCTGAAACAGAACCAATCTGAATTTAGGAAGAACCGATCACAAACGAAAATTCACGAAGAACATTTTTCATTTCAATTCCGCTAGAGAGCGGAAAAAATATTCTTGGTGCACATTTCTTTTTACCTTGTTTCGTCATACTTCCACTATTGGCGGCTGTTTCTGCGGTTCTCCATGAATCATGTGTTAAATTATTATTACTACTATTATTATTATTATTATTATTATTATTATTATTATTATTATTATTATTATTATTAACAACGTTTTCCCTTGGCGCGTTTCCACATACTGGGAGAGAGCCTATTCTTTCTAAAGAGTTCATATGTTTGTCATAGAAAGTTCAGAAATATTTAATTATATTATTCGTAATGCATTTATATTATTCCTGGAATAATGGATAACAAAACTTTAGGCCAGCTACCATAAAGCGAACTATTGCAAAATCTCCCAGAATAATTTTCGATAAACCTCTGTTAAATAATTTATTTTAAATTTTTATTTTGTTTTGTTGAAAGTTAAAATAATATAATTTATATTTTCTCAGCGTTTCACTGATAAGACATTCTTTCAATTATTAAAATGACTCTTTTTAATGCGCTATTCTAGTCATACCATATTTACTGCATTCATTTGTACTATTCAAACCAATTTGTTATAGTTCAATAGGGCTCTAAAAAAATTTACAGAACGCAATGTAAGCAGAAATATTTAGGTGTGTAAACAATTGCTGTATTTAGTATTAATTCACTTTTCAAGAAGTGTTAGATAGACATAAAATGTAAATTTTTTACTTAGTTTTACATACAATTTACACTGTTAACTTAAAGAGTTGAAAGCAAGTCTTGTCTGAAAGAAATATTTTACTCGTGCGTATTTTTATTTTTATTGCAATTTATAAAATTTCTAACAAGCGTGCTGTAAATAATGTTTCCCCTACTTTGTTATTCACGTTTATATATGAATATAGTCATAATACAGCTCTTATTTAATCTTTAGTTACAGAATTTATAATAAATGAAAAAGCTTTACTTCTTTATTTAAAAAATACTAAATAAATAAAATATTTCAAATGAAAATACTTCACAATGATTGATTTCACAACATAGCGCACATGTATTTGTAATGATTTAATGAAGATAAATTATGGAACTACATTAGCGTAAAGGTAACCCCTGCATCAATTTGAACGCGTTTGTAAAATCTGCGGCTCTAGGTAAATTTCACCTCCCAACTGCAGCTGGCGCCACTGTAGTGCGGATTGGCGCTACTGGTGGCAGTTGTCTGAACTACCAGCGCTGGGAAGCTACGGCAGAATCAATTGCGATGCTCCGAAGACTTGACATCATTTCCGCTATCCGAAATACCTGGGAGAGACTCGGGAAAACACCATTTCCTTTCGGTTGACGTGTTTCCAACATCCCAGACTTCCTGTCTTAAGTGATCCGACAAACTATTAAATTCTGATCTATTGGTGAACGCTTAAATGTCCTCTGAGATAACCCCTTTAAGAAGTGGTTATCAAACTTTTATAGTCACATTAAAAAAAGTAAAATCAAATATAGCATATCTATGGTGAACTTTTCTCAAAATTAGGGATGTACTTACAACGAATGTAAGTTCTATAAAAGGCATTTTCGTTCCTCTTTGCACTGCATTTTAAAATTATCAGCATCTAATATTTACATTAACTTCAATCATTTAATGTAAAAATTGCATTGTCTTATTACATTGCTACAATATTCGTAATAACATATAATAAACGTAACAATGAAATAGCCTGAAGGTTCTTTAATGTGTATATAATCATTTTAATGCCTGAAGTCCATCAAAGTTACAGAATTACATAATTTTATTACATAATGACTTTTACTCAATTACCACGTAGATGCAAATATTCATAACGATTTTTGGCTATAATAAAATTGTTTATTTGAGATGAACATACAGAAATTAATCAGTAATATATCCTCCTCTATTAGCTATGATTCACTTCCAACATAATGTTGGTTATGAGGATGTTTTCACGAGGTAACCGACAGGCAAGCAGAGATAAACAAATGGGCACCCTCTCATTTTTGTTGTTTATACTTAAATCGTGTAATACTCATGGAATACAAATGTCGTACGATTGGCTGGTTACAAATCATCACATCTGCTAATTTTCGGAATGATTTAAGTGAATAATCATGGTCTAAAGAGTTCAGAAGGTCTTCATCAAAGCTTGATCTTCCTGAACTGGCGAATCGTTCACCCAAATGGCCCGCTTTGAAACGATAGAAACACTTTTCTTGCAACGCTTTCTCCCAAAGGACTCTCGCTGTTGGGGACACGTTTCGAGCGGTGCCTTTCCTCTAAATTCAAAAAGAAGAATATTTCGAAGAGTATGTTCTCCCCACCCTCTTGATACAAATAGCGCAAACTTTCTTTAAAATCTGCAAAATTCAAGGAGTGTTTACTGCACTACGCTCCAAATAGCTAATGACAAATGACAGACGATAAACAGTATCGTAGAAAAGCAGTTTTATAATGACCGGAAGGGAAAAAAAAGTCATATAGGACCTAAATAAACTATGGAAAATTTTCAAGATGTAGAATAACTTCAAAAAAGACTTTTAAAACTTCCAAATTATGACTTTATTAATTAATGAAATAAGTTACAATATTGCTGTAAGATGGAAAAACACTAGAAGTTAACTAATAAAAGAAAAACTTATCCATAATACATTATTGAACTCGGTTTGTCACTTATTTTTTTTTCTCTCTCTAACCTCAATTGCAAATAAATGACTATAGTGATATGTTATAACTATCAAAAGTGACAAGAACACAATTAGAATTCTTGAAATCTATAAATATAACAAAATGACCACTGAGAGATAAAACTTTACTTGTGTGGGTGTTTTTATTAACTGAACTCTTAGTATCATCTTTATATTAACTAAAATAGAGAGAAATAACAGAAAAGTTCCACTTATCTTGTGTATTTAAGAAGAAGAAGTTAATACGCATGTCAATTAAAAAAAAACATGCTACTATTCATAAACAATTAAAATGTACTAAGCAAATGTACACAACAACAATATACAGCATATATTAAAAAATTCCATCTATTTTCGGTGCCTATGAAATTTAATTTAAATTTTATTGTAGCAAAAATAAGTTAACCAAATGTTTTCTGGAGGTTATTTAAACGCTCTTAGATACAAATATAATTCTCACACACATTTTACTGCTTCTATCTTCATCACAATACTTTTGTCAAATATAAAACACATGCATTGTTGTAAGTACAGTTGATATATTGAGTTAATTTCTCTTTTTGTTCTGAAACAACTGAAAGAAAATTAAAGCTAGACGCTTTTTAAATTTAGATTTTTGGGTATACCCCTACTCTTAATGGTTGAATTTCCCTAATTTTCAAAACTATTTTTCTTATTACATTTAAAAGATATATACCAAGTTTTGTTGTAAAAAATTAATATTGGGCTCGCTGGAGCGATTTTTATCTTGGGTCTCAGTTAACACCCCTCCTAATGACTCGAATTTTCTGATTTTCAGTAACTATGTATCTTATTTTATTTAAATGGCATCTACCGAGTTTCGTTGCGAAAGTACAAATATTGATGTCGCTAGAGCTATTTTTAAATGTTAGGTTTTAGGTAAACCCCCACTCCTAGAGTCTGATTTCACTCATTTTCAGAACTATTTTCAGATAATATTTCAATGCTATGCCGAGTTTCGTTCAGGAAAGTAAAAAATTGCGGCCGCTAGAGTGGTTTTTCAATTTTTACTTTAGGTTAGCTCCCACCCTCAATGATCCAATTTTGCTGATTAAGGAAATCGATGAATCGTTTATTAATTGATCGTTATATGCCCAATTTCGTTGCGAAAAAAAAACAATAATTGCGGCCGCCTTAGCGTTAACACACACACACACACACATTACTCTACTCCGAGTACACACCCCCCTCTCCAGCTGAGTCAATCCCCTACGAGCAGCCCGTATATAAATACAACTCCAGCTGTCGATTCAGTCGTGTCTGAACCTTCTCCTAGGATACTCAGACCGCGTCACTGAAGATGTCCTCCGCAGGTGGGGACGAACGTTTGGACTCCTTAGCTCCAAGAGACCACAGCTTCTAAGCCCCGAAGAAACTTCTAGTTATGATTCCGAACCTAAGTCATATAAAACTTTGGAGTTGTCTGTCCCGTTTAACTGTTTAGGCATTAGACTGGAAATGTGCCGCACATTCCTGCCTACCTCGAACATCGTGTTGTTCTTCTTCTTTTTGAAAATTCACTGAATTTATATGCAATACATTTCCGAACATATTCTTCAGGCCACAGTGCGTCTATAGCCATGCCACGGCTATGCCCTCTACTGGCAGTGTCGTGTTTTGTGACAAAAGATGGTGGTTAACGTTGACTGTTGGTGGGGTGTGAAGTTATGTGTCAAAGGAGTGGGGATTTGGGTTGTAGATGGAGTTTATGAAGGGGGGTACGGGAAATGGTTCTAATTGCCTAGAAGTCTCCAGCGCTTGTAGAGCTCACCGGGTTCTAGTCGCATACACCTAGGCCACGGATAAGATGTTTAGTTTGCTGTAGAAGAAACGGGATGTTCACGGATGTATACAGGAAGGGTAGGGAAATGTAGGTCTTTGTGGATGTTTGCACTAGGGATGTACCAGGGAAGTTTGTGGCAGTGCGGAGGGAAGCGGTTTTGCAGTACTTGAAGGTGCTGCGATGTCCCAGACTTGGCAACCATAGGTAAGGGTTGGTGGGATGAGAATTTTGTTACGGACCGACATCGTTGACTTCCTGCTTTACAATGGACACAACCGAGCCACTGACGCGATTTGCCAGCTGCTGAAGGTGTCTCCACGTAAGCTTGAGGTTCAAGGTTTTTTTTTTTTTTTTGATTGATTTATTTAAGGACGCTCTTTAACAGCGCAGGTCATCAGCGTCCCATTCAACTCAGGGCGTGAAACGGCCGACAAATTTTGCTCAGAGGCCTCTCTTTCAGGCTTGAGGTTCTTTTTCGTGCCGCAAATGTACGACACGAGACCCACGGCTTTACTTCCCTTCCGAAGGAAGCCATACTTAGGATTTTTACGCCCGAAAAAATCCATCGGTCCTGGCCGGGTTCGAACCCGCGTTTTGGGTATAGGAGGAGGTTCAAGGTGACGCCTAAGTATGCCACGCAGGTAGTCCATTGTACGCCCACTAGCTAAGGTTATGGCTGCCTCCTTGAGAATGTGATTGCTTGACTTGTGGCGGGGTTGGACAGAGGTGCCACCTTCGGAACCAAGTGGTCAGCTCATCCGCGCATCTTTGTACTCTTCTGACGGCCATGAGGTGTTTAGACGACATCGATGTCACGGTTATGTCGTCAGCATACAGGTACAGATGACATACAGACGGCGTTGGCAAGGTGTAAATATATAGCAGAAGAGCAGCGGTTCAAGCACGCTGCCCTGTGATACTTCTGCTTAAATGGGGTGGGAGATTAAGTGGATTTCTTCATGGGAGACAGCAAAGGTTCTATTGGTGGAATAGCTGTATAAGATAGGGCGGTACATGATATTGGATAAGGCGAGACAAATGCACATCTTGCTATATACTCCGACCAGTAGCGCTAAAGGTAGCCAGTACGGCAATGTAAAGTTAAATTAAAAATAATAAGCTGGATATTTTATCTGATGTTAATTAGTGCATAGTACCGGTATTTTATCTTTTTAATAACAGATGACTATACAAGATATAAGTAGTTAAGCTTCTCCCTTGTCCAGTCAGGTGTAATAGTATTGGAGTATTAAAGTGTTCGCTATTACTACAGTAAAATAAATGAGAAGTGAAAAGAACTTTCACATTTGATCGATCTTGTGGAATTTTTTTCGTTTTTGGCTCTTCAGGCAGCTTCCATTGGGACGATTGGCCCTTGGTTTCGATGCCATACCCCTATACCCATGTTTCGTCACTGGTTATGACCTTTTCAAGAAGTTCTGGATCATTGCTGACTTCATTCAGCAATTCTTGAGCGACGTCTACGCGACGCTATTTTTGCTCGAAATTCAGCAATCTCGGAACAAACTTTGCTGCCACACGTTTCATGCCCAGATCATCCGAAAAAATTGCTTGGTATGAACCAAATGATATACCGACATCATCAGCAACCTCTCTGGTAGTGATTCGGAGATTACCCAGAATCGTTTTCTTCACTTCTTCGACGTTATCGGCGGTTATTGATGTGCTAGGACGTCCAGGACGGTAGACATCTTCAACGTCTTCACGGCCCTCTTTGAAACGTCTGTACCCTCGTAAGCTCTTGTCTTGCTCATAGCAGATTCAGTAAAAGCCACAGTCAACATTTCGCATACATTGTTACATTTTATTCCATTTTTCAAGCAAAATTTAATACAAATTCTTTGATCCATCTTTCTCGAAAGTAAACAATTATCGAGCACAACAAAACACGTCTAACCTTTTCGACTGTCAACAATGAACTGCCGACTGTCATTCAAAACAGCTGAAAACGCCAACATTGGTCAGAAACACGTGTACCAATAAGCAAAAAATGAAAATCGGATTTATGAAGCTCGCGAAATAAAAAAAAATCCGTTATTTTTTGATCACACCTTTTGATCGTATGATTATTTGTCTAAGAACGATATTAGCATGTACGGCCCATGCGACAGTTGTATCTATTTGAATGTATTCTAAAAATGGTACAGTAAAACGTCCGTTACTATAACTACCACCACTACTAACTGCAGATGGAAACTCTTGGAAGAAGACAAATTCCGTAGATTTTTAAGTATTTCAAAAAATTATATCTAAACT